>BMAV01020277.1:0-28366 GCA_019973955.1 Trichonephila inaurata madagascariensis
CTTAACAAAAGCGGGTAAGTGGGGTTTTTTTTTTATTATTTTATAAATTAACAATTTCGAAGAGATGATTTTCGTATTTCAAATTTTTTCATAGAATTGTTTTTGTTGTTGTTCTTTTTTAATATTTGTTCTGTAAAAACATGGCCCGGGGAAATTTTCATAACTAAAAACCCAAATTTAAAATTATTCCTTTTTACTCTCTCATTAATGATTTTTTTGAAGGAAAAAAATTGCGAAAAATTTTTTATCATTTATTTCTCTAATTTTTTTTTTTTACAAGATGAATTTTTTATATTTTTTAAAAAGAAAATTTTTTTCCCAAAAAAAAAATTATTTTTTTTTTTAAATTTTTTTTTATTTCCCCAATGAAAAAGGGAGTAAAAATTTTAAATCTTTTCAAGTTAAAAAGTTTTTTTATGGAATAATTAATAATACGTGAGTTTAAAAAAGGTTTTCTTTTTTCCCCGAAAAAAAAATAAATTTCAGAAATTTTAAAATTTTGTTTAAAATTTAATTAGAAAAAATTTTTTTGGCAAAGTTCTAAACCATTTTAGTTTTTCTTTTTCCCATTTTGCTTCCCCCCCCCTAAAATTTAAAATTTTAAAATTTTTTTTTAATAAAAGGGGTTCATGGGAAAATTTTTAAAAATTTTGTTTAATTTTTTTTAAAAAACTTTTAAATGCAAAATAAATTTTATTCCCTAGTTTTTAAAAAAATTCTTATAATATATCTTTTTAAAAATTTTATTTTTTCCTTTTAAAAATTTAAAGGTTTGTTTAAAAAACGCTCATTTTGGTTTAAAAAGTAGAAACGGTTTTTTAAACATTCTCTTATGAGCATTTTCACATTCTCAAAAAAATTCTCTGTTCATATAATATATATATTTTAACTCTATTATGTCGAAAATTTCTGCTGTACGGGGAAGGTTGGATCCATAAAGCATTGCTAACCCTAATTCGCTGGCCTAATTAGCGACAGCTTTGAAAAACATAAAAGGTCTCCGTTTGTCAAAACTTTTTATCTACATTTGTTGTGTCTGGTGAATTAATTTTTTTCTTCTTTAGCACTTGGTTCTAGTACTTTTTTTCCTTTTATTTTATTTTACTACATATATATATATATTCAGCCTTTAATAATAATAAAATACTTTTAAAATCATAGTCTGATTTTTTGATATTTATTTAATTTTTAAATGCTTATGAACTTTTTAGAAAACTATTTTTTTAGGAACACATGAAATTTAATACGCCAATTTTGTATGTAAGTAAATTCAATTTTAGTTTTTACATCCAAATTCAAATTAAGCGTATGGATTTAATTGTAGTCACTGGCGCAGCTAGACCTGAGTAGGCCCTGTATCAAAATTCTTTGCAACCCTTTTTATAGGAAATGAATGGGAATGAAAGCAATGATCGCAAATTTATTCGAAAGTGCCGAAATAAGTATACATAGGCATACATTAAAATAGTTTATTACTTAACAATTAGCCTAGTTGTTTAATAGGTGCCTTTCTCTCGACTTTTTTTTCAACAAACGCATTTATAATAACACCCATATCAGAAGAGGATTCCAGTTTTTTAAGTTCACCTATTTCTATCGACAGTATTGCTAAATCCGATAACCGACCTTGTCCTACGGATGTTCTAAAATAATTTTTTTGCTTAGAAAAATTTATTTTAGCTGTTTCAGTTGTGACCGTAAGGATCAAGATTAGCAGGCATGCCGTAGTAACATCCGGAAAACTGAAGGCGAGATTACTGAAATTAATCTTAAGTAAATTCAATGAGTTCCTTGATGAAATGGATTTTCTCAATTTCAGATTTTAAACAGTTTTTTAAGGCAACTAATTGTTAAAAGATATTGTGTGCTAAGTCCTTATCATGTTCTCTAACTGGTTTTGCAGCCTGGTTTTTATTTCTCCGATGATAAGATTTATCTGGTTGAAGGATTTCGAAACTATTACTTAGATCATGGAGACTGAAATCTTCGTCGGGTTTGAGTTATTGTATCTAACAGAACACAGCAGAAATAACACACATTGATTTTGAAAAATGATTCCGGATCTGAAATCCTCACATTTCCCGATAACCTGGTTGAGCCCTGTGATCCACAAGGCTCAAAAGAATACTAACTGTAATCAATATACATCGTACTTTTGAATTGAGGTTGAAAGAAGAAGGTTCGTTCTGGGTACCTTCCGTTCCAAACGCGAGTACTTAACCGATCAAGCCAAAACGATCGTCTTCGCGTGGTGTTGGTACTAGTTCGTATATATATCACACCGCCACATACTCCCCTGCCAATGTTTCGGTGAATAGGCGAACAAACGATACCATATTCGTGGAGAGCATATAAGCAGTTGCGTCACTTGGTGAGTTGTGTCATTCGTGCGTGATGGCTTGAGAATTGCGTCGTTTGTGTGAGACGACTTTAAGAAGTAACGGCTTATTTGCGTCAATGTTTGACGGCTTGGTTGATTTTGCGGTGGATAGATGGCGCCACGACTGCAGCGCGTGAAAGGTATGGTTCCTTTGCATGGCCAGGGTCACCAATGAATGAAGAAGGTTCATTCTGGGTACCTTCCATTCCGAACGCGAGTACTTAACCGATCACGCCAAAACGATCGTCTTCGTGTGATGTTGGTACTAGTTCGTATAGATATCACACCACCACAAGGTCATAAAACAAGATCGATACTTGAGTTGACATACCATTCTCCTCTTCCATATTGAGAGGAATTGACGAGAGGATTTTGATGCTTTCTGTAAATTTTAATATGGTTCAATGACTCCTCACTAACAACACGTAGCTTGACTGAAACAGTGGAGGTCATGATTTCGGTTATAGTGACTCCAAGCTATCATAATCACATTCTTTTTTATTTATTTTATTTTGTTAATGGCTGTGATAATTTTTGGGGGCTACGTTTTCTGTGTTGTTTCTGTTAAGATGTGCGATCTAAACTTAGTCCACCACAGACCCACCGTGTAGAAATTAATAATAAATATAACAGTACAAAAATTCAAATTTCAGTTTGGTACTTGCACATTATCACAAATTGTTTGGCTACCTTGGCGAACTATTGGTAACTGCTGTAAACATTTTGGTGATATTAAATAAAATTGCACAAACTCAATAAAAACTAATACGCTAGCGAAAACACAGAATATAAATAAATAATAAGCAATATAGGAGAAAATGAGAACAAGATTTTTAGTTTTAGAATTTCGAAGTTTATTTCGAACATAAATGATAAATATATCCAAATACGAAATATTAAATAAAATTGCACAAACTCTATAAAAAGGAATAAGCATGCCAAAATACAGAATATAAGTAAATAATAATCAATGTATAAGAAAAAAAAGAACAAGTAATTTTTAGTTTTATAATTTTGAAGCTTTCGCTATAAATAAATCTTACTGATCTTACGAATGGAATGCGATTTCCTTCAAATCAATTCCCAGATCGTATACCTTTGTGCTAATTACATTTGAAAAGGCTGTATTTCCAAGACACTTGTTTTCCAAAATAAAGCGTCATTGGATGACAGTTGGAACATTTCATTGACTCAGGTAAAATGTTATTTTTCTGTAAAAAGAAAATAACATCTTTATCGGAATTTGGTAAATTCCAGAGAAGCATTTTCGTATTGAAGCTCGCCATATCAATAGAATATTATGCTTAAAAAAGCAAAAAGCTTAAACAATATTAATCAAAGAACATCGTCATGTTCACACTAAATGACAGAAATACACACAACGAATAAATAATTAATTTTATATTATATTATTATGTATTCTTTCATATTATTATTGTAGTGTTGTTATTTTATATAATTAATATATTATGATAATAATACTGATTATATACACTGCTGGCCACCGTAAATGCAATACCCTGAAGGAAGCATGCAAATAACATGAAATTTACAACATGCATTAGCAAAGGTGAGATATGCAAATGATTAGAATTTCAGCACAGACACACATCACACGCGCCTGTGGTGCCACCTCAAAGCGCTATTTAAGGCTTGGAGATTTCGACGATTTCAAGTTCGGCAATTGTGTTTCTCATGTGGGTTTTTCAAAAAACAATCAGTTATGGCTCGTACAAAACAGTGATCAGCTTTTGATCAAGTATCCGAGTTCGACAGAGGAAGGATAGTGGCCTACCGAGTTTGTGGATTATCTTTCAGGGAAATCGGTAGTCGTGTTGGACGAAACCAAATAACTGTAATGCGAATATGTGACCGTTGGATGCAGGAGGGTACGACGGACCAACGTAGTCGATCGCATCCACCTCAGTGCACCACTTCACGTGAGGACAGGCAAATTGTGCGCATGGCAGTGACGGATCGCTCAGTCACATCACGAACCATAGCACAGCACATTGAGTCTGAAACCCTAATTCAGTGTCGGGGTACCATTCGACGGTTTTACAGCAGGTGGTCTGTCCCCAAGACGTCCATTCCCCGGGGTCTCCCCTTGACGCAGAACCACAGACGTCTCCCCCGCCAATGGTGCGATGAAGAAGGTGGGGGGAAAAAGGGGGAATAAGTTGTCTTTTTGACCGGTCATGCATCTGCCTGCAACCCCCGATGGTCGGAGTCAGTCTGGAGACACTGTGGGGGGGTGCGGGAACAGCTGCTTAATGCACCCCCCGGGTCCTGCACCGGTATTATGGTATGAGGCGGTTTGGGATTCCTTGCCCTCTCCCAAAGAAAAAGGGTTGCCTTTTATTTTTAAACGGCCGCCTTTTAAACGTTTGGGGGGAAAATTGTCCTTCCTTACCTTCAGGGGTTTGGGCCCCGGCCATTTTCAATAGAATAATGGGGCCCCCACGGGGAAACCATTGAAAAAAAGGGGTTCTTCTTCGGCCCCCAAGATTAAATTTGGGCCCACCGGCCCCTTTCCCGTTATTTCACCGATAAAAAAATATGTGGTCCGTTTTCCCCAACGTTTGGGCCCAGATTACCCCCAAGCTCCCACACCAGATCCTTTGGCAGCTTTTTGGGAAGCTGTTTTGGTCTCGGGACCCAAAAAAACACACCCAAATTTTTTGGTTTTTTCCGGGGAGGTGTGGCGGCGGGGATCCCCAACAGTGGGGGTACTTTTGGTTTACTAATTCGGGGGAACCACACTTCACGAAGTCTATAAATTTAATCTTTTTAATCTTGGCCCAACATTTTATCTACAAAAAAATTTTGTTGGGGCTATCTCTTTGTCTTTCTTGGGTTTTTGCATTTACGGTGGCCAAGGTGATATAATTACATTTTCTTTTTACTTTTTATTTAAATAAGAATTTTTTTAACTCTTTAGAGATTTTTTGATTCGAGACCAGATTTTTCAAATGGTTGGAAAACTTGGGGGGTTGGTAAAAAAGGAGGGAAAGTAACCCCTGGTCCAGGCGTGGAAGGGTTTAAAATTGGCGAGGGGTTTTTTTTCGAGTTGGCGATTGTTGCGATAAAACACATAAGTATTTTCGGTTTAAAAATCCATTCATAATATTCTCAAAAAAGTTCGAAACACGCTTTAAAAAAGTTTTGCGTTTGGGGACTCTGGCATAAAATTTTTATATTTTTTTCCCAATTTTTGAACTCATCCGACAAAAATCTTAAAAGTTCCTTCTTATATAATTCTTTTTGATCTCATTTAAATTTTCTCTAGATTTCCAAAATTTCCCCCAAAAAAATTAACTTTTTAAAAAAATATATTTCAGTTTATTTCGAAGCCTCTTTATTTAATAAAACGAAATTTAGATTAATCGTGTTTGTAACTGGGGGAACTTTTCCCGGGTTTTTTGTGACATCATTAAAGGGGTGGATTTGTTTTTCTTGTTTGATTTTTCGCTGTCGTTTTGGATTTTTCCCGACCCTATGATTTTAAGGTTGGGAACTTTCTTCGTTTCTTTCGCCGAAATTCCCTTTTGTACCAAACAAATTTTTTTTTGTGTTAAAATTCACATCCGTAATTTTTATGGAACTGTTTTTTTTTCATTGAAAAAAAAAAGAAAAAATTGCGTTTTAACCCCAAACATTTAACTGTTGTTGGGGGATATAAAAAAAAAATCTCCAAATTTAAATTTTTCTATTTAATAGAAAGGGGTGTATTTCGGCCGATTTAAAATGTGCATTTGATGCTAAGTTTTATTTCTAAAATTAAAATATTGATATTTTGTTTGTTTTCATACAGAATTCGATATGTGGAGATTCAAAAAAAAACTAATATAAAAATTGTCCCCAAAATTCCTAAAAAAGGGGGGTAAGTAGAAAAATTTTAAAAAAAGTAGTGCTAGAAATAAAAAAAAATCTTTTTTTCACATGTTTTTTGTTAGGGTTTTTAAAATTTTGTTTTTTCTTTTTTACAAAATTTAGAAATATTTATAATTAAATTTTTCTTTTTATGTATAATTTTCTCTCTGTTTTCTTTTGGGGGTGGATAACTGAAAATTTCTTTGGCTCTGTTCTTTCATAGGAAATCATATTAAAGCTGCTCTGTTTATACTTTTAATGTTTATTCTGGATATTTTTTATTTGATAAAAGCTTCATTTTTCATGTTTTTCCCCAATTTATATCTAGATGTTTTAAAAATTTTCTTATTTCATCATAAATGAGAAATTTTAAGAAAGCTGTTAGAATATAGCTTATACCAATCATTTTATACAAATATGGGCATATTATCCATTCAATAAGTGAGAAAAATACTATTTGTAAGGATATTTTAAAGTTATCAGTTATCTTTTTGACTTTAATAATTGGTTTTTTACCTTTTTTATGACAATATTTTGAATTTACAAATAGATTTTTAATTAAGTACTAATTAGAAAATATTTTCTATCTTTTGAAGTTGTAAAAAGTATTTACTTCTAAAAATTTAATTAAAATGTAGCAAATTTAAATATAATTCTTTTGCCTTGAATTTGAAAGCATAAAAGGAAAAAAAGGATTGTTTTTAAAAAAAATTGCATTAATTTAAGTTTTTTTTAATTTTTTGAAAAATATTGTTGAAAAAATCTTTTTTTAATAGTAAGTATAAAAATTTTTTAAAAAAAAAATTTACCTTTAAAGGGAAAAATGGTGTAATAAAAGTAAATAAAAGATATTTTTATTAAAATTTAAAATTTAAAAGCAATCTTTTTTAAATATATTCCCCAAAAAGAATTCATTGATTTTTTTATTATGTAGAATCAAAAAACTACTTAAAAAAAAAAAATTAAAAAATTACTGCAAAAGGTTTTTAAAAGTGTATATAAAAAAAAAAATATTTGGAAGATGGTTATCTTTACTAATGGGAAAAAAATTTTAACTTTTAGCGGTAAAAAATAGTTTTTAAATTCTTGGAAAAAGACGATAAAAAATTTAAAAAGAACATCATGCTTTTTTAAAAATTTATAGGATCTGAAGTATTTTGGGGGAATATATTAAATTTTTGCTTTAAAAAAAGGGTTTTTCTTTAAAAAAGAAAAAACAACATAATTTTTATATTTTTAAAAAACATATGGGTATTTTAATTAAAATTTGAAGTATTGAAAAGCTTGTTTGCTTAAAAAAATTTACTTTCAACAAAATAATCCAAATAAAAAATGCCTTTTTAAAAGTTAATCTGGTTTTTCTTGTATATTCCCTTTTTAAAAAATATTTCCATAGTCAACAGATTTTTCAATTAATTTTTTTTGGGTGGCTTAAAAGTTTTTCATTAATGAACACTGACTCACTCCCCTGGGATGAATTAAAATATTCAGTGTTAGTATTAAAAAAATTTTTGAAAGAATTCATAATATAATCTTAATCAAAGGAAATTCATTGGTTCAGTTGCATCACATTGGAAATGCATTGGATCAGTTGAAAGGGGCTTTTGAAAAAAATTTTTTTTAAAATATTAAACACTGAAAAAAAATTTCTTTTGGTTGAGTGTACAAATATTTTGATTTGACTATATATGATACAAAATTTTTCAATATTTAACCTTTAATTATAAGTATCTGTGTGCATATTTGAATATTTTCATGGATTTGTGAGATGTAAATTGTTTTTCATAAAAAGGTTTTGAAATTTTCAGGGGGGGGAAAAAAAAAAATTTTAAAAGTTTTCAAAGAACTTCATTTTTTTTGGTGGTGGGGGAAACTTGGTGATTATCTCTGAATGACACTGGAGTAAAAAACAAAAAAATTTTTTCAGTTTTACATTTAACTTGGGGAAAAATGTAAAATATTATAAAAAACTATCCTTTTTGTTATTAGTTTTTTTTATTTAAATACAAGTAGTATTGGACTGTTACCTTTTTTTTAAAATTTTTACTTTTTGGGTTTTGAGCGTTATAAAAAGGGTTGTTGGGGATTTTATACTTTCCAAAATTATAATGCATTTTTAAGTCAATTTTTTTTTAATATTGATTTCTTTTTTTTAAAATATATATCAAAAATTTCCCTTTTGCTTTGGGATGATTAAGCCCAAAATCTGCTTAAAAAAATGTCAAAATTGTAACTAATATTTAAAAACTTTTAAATATTTTCAAAAAAATTTTTTTGTATATTGGATTATTTCAATTTGAAAAAATGTCATCTTTTCAACATCTAATTTAAAAAGGTTTAAACAGAAATTGACTTTTACATTTTTCAAAACTATTTAAAATATGCCTCGCCTATTTTGATAAGCATTTTAAAACATATTATTTAAATGTTTTTCTGTAGCAAAAGTATTTGTCAGAAAAATAAACTGTTATTTCTAACTAAAAATATATAATGAGTTGTCATAATTGTTCCTTTTTAAAGGAATTTAAAAATCAAATTTGCTACTTGAAGTTTTTAATTCTTATTCTATTTTAAATAAGTTATTTGGAGAAGGTATTTATTTTTATGAAGTATGGGTATGATTTTAACATGGTAATCAAATATTGTCTGAAAATTTTGTTATGTGTAGTTCATTTTAGTGAGGTTTTATGTGTTTATATAAAACAGGATATATTTTCAGAATTTGTTACTGATTTTGATTTTTGTCCATATGATGATGAGATCCTAGCAACTGTTTCCCAAGATCATCATGTAAGTTATTAATTTTAAATATTAATGGTAAACTGAATGTGATTCATCTTCTTTTACAAGATTTGTCGTCATAGTTTGATTAATCAGACAAGTTTTTTTTTTAATAAATCCAAAATGTTATTCCTTAAAACTTTTTACACAAGGATATCTATGTGTGTTGAAAATTTAGGAATTAATATTGCAGATATTTTTCATTCAATTCGGACCAAATAAGATTTTATCCTACTGTGAAATTTAGTACGAAATATACAAGTGAAAAATTTTTATCCCTCTCGAAATTTTCCATTCTTAAATAACGTTAATTCTAGAAAGGTTTCATGAGTTAATATATCTCAAGTAAAAATACTGTTGTATTGATGGAACTTTCTTTTCTTCCAGTTTCCTTCAGTATTAGGGGACATGGTACGATTTATGCAAACATTTTTAATTTAAGGATTTTTAAAAAATTTTTGGTTGTCTCCTATGTGCGTATACTATGTAAAACAGATTTTGTGCTCAAAATTTCATAAAAAGCTAGCCATATAATTTTTAGAAAAAACTTAAAATTTGTGAAGTGATTTTTAAATGCTACTCCTCTACAAAAATTCATTATCGCATGAAATTTGATTTAAGTACTCAAACTGTGGGTAACAAAGGTTGGTATGGGTTTTTGGGATAACATGATTGGTATTTGTACAATTCTTTTTATAAATCTTATTGAAAATTCTTAAAAAATGTATAAATTCTGAGTTCAATTATTTTTAAAAAATAAGTATTGCTTTGATTCAAAATTTTCAAACTATTGTTACATGTACTATTGGCGTGGTAAAAATTCAAGCATTAGGCACAATAGAAAAAAGCCTTAGCTTTTTTAAATGAAGACAAAACTAGTTATTTTATCTTTCAAAAGAAAAGTAAGTTTAATGTTTTGATTTGCCATAGGGATGAGAATAAAAACGGATGTAAACGCTATCGTAATTCTGCGCTTTTTAAGTTTCGAGCTTTCAAATTTTGTGAGGTTATAGAAAATTATATAAAAAATAATTTAGGCCTAAAAAAATTAAATTTGATTTTTTAACCGATTTTGGTGAATTGAATCATACTGTGTCCCCTTAAAGGAAATTGTTTCCTTTTAGACAAAATTCCTTCTATTCTCTCCTCCCACTCGCATCTTTTTCTAGTTCTGCACCTTATTCTTTCTTAGACCTAAAATGATTACTGCTTTACAATTGCCAAAATGTTTCAAAAGATTCAATTAAATCTTAAATTTCATATTAATTTTCATAATTGATCATCACATTCAAAATAATTCTACTAGTTTTTGAAAAAATTTTTAACAGTATTGAAATCTATATTATTGTCTATATGGGTTCCTTAGAATATTTATTTAAAATGAATTAGACTATATACATTATACTTCAGGTTGTATTATTTTAATTCATGGATATGTTCAATGGATAAAAGTAGTTGAAAAAAAAATCAATGAATTATTTCTTTAGGATGTAGATTTTCATTCTTCTAATTTCGAATGAGTCTAGAATTAGTTTTATATTTTTTCATTGTTATGCAAGTGCAGTAATTTCTTGGTATAATTTTTAATTGTGAACACACTTTTGATTACTATATTTGTAACTGAAGTGAAGTATAGTGTTTAAGACTTAAGAAAAACATGTTACATTAGAATTTAATTAATGCATAAAATAACTGAGCAGCAAACAAATGCTTTTAATGGGAAGAATAAATTTGGTGCTTCAATAACATTTTTCAACATTTGGAATCAATTTTGTCAGGTTTAACCCTAAATCTCCTTGGATAGCAGTGTCCAGCCATTATTTCCTCTCTCTTTTTGTTTTGAAGATTGGCAACCACATTGAAACTCCTTTCTAGGAAAAGTAATTAAAAATTTTCTCGATATTCTATCATTCATGTCAAATAACAGGTATGTCTTTTTAAAGCCAAAATTGCTGACATGGTCCTTCTTTTAAGTAAAATTTATGCTGTCACCTTGTAACTGTAAATTAAAATTAGTAAATAAATCTATTAAATAGATTACATCTGGTTTCCACTTGATTAAATTTTCTTTTAAAATTAAAATCATGTCTTCCTTTCAAGATCCACTATCATAGACCCCCTTCCCCCATTTACACCTTATGGACCCCCAAAATATTTTTTGCTGATGTGGACCCACTTGCAGGTCGTCAGATACCCCTAGAGGCCGATATAGACCACTTTTGAAATCACTGTTTTAGTATGTAGTATAAAAAATAACATAAGATTATATAAAAAAAACTTTGATAGACTGTTCAATGTTTTTGTACATGTACATTTAAAATCAATACTACTCCAGTAAATGTTGAAATGAAATATACATGAAAATATCAATTTTTTTATCTGTAAAATTTTTTATTTGTTTCTGACCAATTAATATTAATTCTATTATAATGAGACTGTTTTCCTGTGTTTAAATTTTAAACTAAAAGTCGTATTCATGAAAACAATACATTCTGGTAAGTGGCTTAGAATAAGCATTGCCTATTCTTATTTGTGTTGATATATAGTTTTAATAAATTTCTTATTTTAAGTTTAATAATTTCTTATTTTAAATTTAATAATTTATTATTTTAAACAGATTAAACTATGGAGGATAACAGAAAATACTTTGAATAGTAATGTTCCAAGTAACCCTGAAGTTGATATTTTAGCTTCCAATAAAGTAGAAGTTGTTAAATTTCACCCTCAAGCTGATTGTATTATATCTACTGCTGAAGCCTCTACTATTCACCTTTGGGATGTAAATAAAAAGCAAAGCATATTTGGTAAGCATATGAATACTATTTTTAAATGTTGTATAGTTAAATTTTAGTGAACAGATGTGTAAAAATTTTGAATCTGATATTCTTTGTGTAAGCTGTTAGTGTTTGTACTCTCATTATATGTAAATGAGGAGTAAAAAATATGTCAACTTTATTCCACTATGCTGTTGTAAAGTGAAACCTACTTTGAATTTATTTTAAGATATAATTTTTATAACTGAAATTTATTAGAAAATTTTGGATGTAGTATGTACATATAATATGTATGTGTATTTATTATCTTAAATGTTTACTGTTCTAATGTCAATCAAATGTTGAAATTAATAATTAAAATAAAGTGAATAACAATAAGAGATTAAGAAATATTTGGAAATATTTTCTTTATTAAATAAAAATACTAATAACATACTTTCAGATTCAAATTTTAATTATATGGTTACAATTATCATTTGTCACTTTTGCTTTGTGTCTGTTTCATTGTTCCATTTTTATTAATAAAAGGGTAAGGCTTTTTAAACACTAAAAGAAATGGAAATAATTTTTAAATAAAGTTAAGCATGATATAAATAAGATCAACACAATTTGCCTTTATTAACTAGTTAAAATGTTTGGTATTTTTGAAACATAGCTACTCTGTTTCTCCAAAAATAAAACCTAAGAAAAAAAATAAGCCATTTAAGTTAACAGCCAGATAGGCACTTTATTTCGAAAGGATCAAGTATGTATGCAACACATATGCACATTTAAAATAAACATGGTTACAACAAAGTAGAATCTTCAGTGTTCAGTATATTGCACTAGCAGTAGACTTTTGGAATTTTGTTTAATAATTAATTTGAGATGATAAACTTTGATACTCAGTTAAAATGAGTGTAAAAGAGCCGTTCCATTAAATAATCTGAGTACAATAACTTCAATCAACAGATTGACCAGGGAAATGCAAAGAAGTATAAGTATGGATCAGGTTGCCGAACTTTATTCCCTGAATTGGAACATGTCATTTGTAAATGGATTGCTGACAGAAGAGTAAAATGTTTGGTTGTTTACAGGGCAGATATTCAAGTATTTCCCCTTGTAGTAGCACCACAGCTAAGCATACTGTCAGACAAATCCAAAGCATCACAACATTTGGTGAATGGTTTCCTTCAGCCGTATAAACTGTCCCCAAGAAGAATGACAGCAGTGTTCAAATTGGAGGAAGATACTTTTGTGTTTTTTTAGTGTTTTCTTTGGGACATTGACTTTTCTAAGTACCAACTCACTAACATGGTTATTGTGGATGAAACAGCACTATTTATAGATCAAGGATGTCTAGCTACCATTGATCAGAATGGTGCCTCTGTGATGCACATACTGTCCTCTGATAATGAAAGTAAATGTGTTAAATATCTTTTGGCAGTTATCTCGATGAAAAAACAGGGCCACTAGCCTAGTGGAGGAGATAACAAACTCGTAGCTATAGCATGTCATGAGTTCAAATTTAGTACCACTGAAGATCCGCTACGTGGGGGGGGGGAGGGGATAGACATTAAATTTGTTGAGGCACAAATTTCCTCCCAATAGTGTGGTGTGAAATTTAAGAAAAGAGGTTGCCAGTTCAGGTGTCATCCCCATCACCATCTCTCCATCACCAAAAATTCTTGAGTAGCTGAATAAGGGGACTCACTCACATGAGGAAAAGACCACTTTCCTCTCATTTCTTATGCATGCTATAGAATGTAAATCATAATCCATTTTTTTAAAATGGAAATGAGGGAGAAGTGGTAAGTATTAAATACCTATAAATATATTTTTAAAAAATGCAATAAAAAATATAAAAATACTGCAAAACAATGTAATTTTCATATTTTCTATTACTTAATTAAAAAGCTTTGTTACAATCATTCTTGAGTTTTCTTAGACAAGTTAGTTAAAATCATGATATCATTCATAGAACCTCTACCATTGTTTTCATGTTTAAAATAATTTTTTGCTACTTATATATTACTTTTAATCCCTTAGCGGACTCCAGCCATCAAGATACTATTCAATCTATATCATGGAGACATTCTGGAGATATTCTAGCTTCATCTGGGAAAGATAAGAAGTTGAGGCTGTGGGACCCTCGAGATTCATCAAATTGTCAGGTTAATTTTTATTTTATGTTACATGAAACTTGGTTATGTTCAAAAGTAAAGATTATGGGAGCATAAGACTCCTTAGTTCTTTCTTTAGTTGTTGATTATTAATTTAATTTTCCGTTTTTTTGTTC
This sequence comes from Trichonephila inaurata madagascariensis, assembly GCA_019973955.1. Lineage (NCBI taxonomy): Eukaryota > Metazoa > Arthropoda > Arachnida > Araneae > Nephilidae > Trichonephila > Trichonephila inaurata. The sequence goes on from BMAV01020277.1 coordinate 14,087, forward strand.
CCTCTTATTGTTGGAAAAGCATAGATGTCTGTAGCTCTATTGAATTTATTCTTTATTATAGAAAAGGTTTTAAAAAATAATTTAATAAATTTCAATTAGTGTAATTCTTTGTGCTTTTTGTTCTTTTCTGTAATGCCATAAGGAATAATGTATTCTAGTCATAAGTATATATTTTAATGTCTTGAATATGCTTTACTTTTAAATCAAACCACAAATATTTAATTTTTTGTGCTTGTGTACTTTCTGTTGTACAATTTTTATTTCATTGATTTATTTGTATTTTAGGTAGCAGACAGTCATAGTAATAATAGGGACTCTAGAGTTGTATGGCTAGGAGATACTGATCAACTAATAACCACTGGATTTGGAAGTGTAAGTGTTATGTCTTGTTTCGACTTACTTATTACTTTCTTTTGTGACATCAATTTTTATTTAAGTTTTTCAGAGCAGTTAATTTAGTATTAGATCTTTTTTACATTTCACTGTCTCTTGCTAAATATAGGCTACTCTCAAAACTTATTCGGAAAGAATGTTAACAGAAATGTTTATTATTTAATGAGAAATGTAAATTCTTATAAAGAATTTTGAATCATATTTGAGCTAATACCTGGAGCTTATTAGGTTTGCATTTATTAGTTATTTTATATTCAAAATATCTTAAAAAGCAGTATTATAATTTGTCAGGATTAAATTGTCATGGTATTTTATTTGATCATTTGATAACATTTGAGTACCTTTTTAATTAAAACTTGAGTGTCTAAAGTCCAAGTAGTTGTAAAAAATCTGAATAATTATTAAAAAAAACAACCGTTGAAGAATTTTAACGTGATATTGAATCATTCAGATTATATAAAGTTAATCTGTTATATTTCAACATCACATGATTGCATTATATTTTCATTTTATTAAATTTTATAATTATGTGTAATTTTCATTCAATACTTTCAAATATATTTCTGAAGAAAAAGTTAGTTTACAACCTTATCATTTGTACCACCTTAAAAATTGAAAAAAAAATTAGAAATTTTTTACTTTTGTGTAGTTGTGTGTATGTATATGAGTATGTTTTCATCCTTACACAAGGAAAAATAACATCCAAGATTGGCTCAATAATATAATTAGCAATGTTTTTTAATGTATTGACATGAGATATGATTTCAGCAGTAGAAATAAGGATTAATTTTTATGTAATTTAATACTTAAAAATTAGTATGATGGTTGAAACATTCTTTAATGATTTAGAATATATGTACTTTCCAAAAGACAGTTAAAATGTAATTTTGCATTTATTTTGTCTTTTTTGCATTTTCTAAATTTGTCATCCTAATTGTTTTCATTTAGGGTAGAGAGAGGGAGGTTCTTTTAAGGGATATTCGAAAACTACACGAACCTGTTGCATCATATTCTGGTGATTCTAGTCTAGGGTGAGTTAATCAATATTTAAAATGTGTGTGTTAATGTATTGCAAGTATAAAAAAATTGAATTACCATAAAATCCGGCACATAATGCGCACCTATACTTTCAAGCTGTATTTTTTAATTTTAAGGTATATTCGCCATATAACGTGCAACCCTTTTTTACAAAGAGACCTGCAGTGTACATTAGCAATGCTAAGTCATTTATCCTAGGTATTATCTCAGGATTTTGAAAAAATAGTATATTTCTAGAAAAACAATCCTTTAAGTTCATAAGGTATGACATTTCTTTTAACCCTTACAGGACTATAAGATGTCCAAGACTAAATATGCCAATACAACACAATATTTTAGCTATTGTGGGTGTAAAGTAAGAGAATATCACCAGAAAAACATAGCAGGGTGTATAGGTTTCCTATAATTTCATGGGAAATATTTTTCCCTATGGACAACAAAAGTAAATAAATGAAGAGTTAGGTTCATTATATCGGTATTTTATTTATTGCTTTGTAATACAAAAAACATAATAAAAATTATCAGAAAAGTAAAATAAATAGTTATGATATTCTACGAAACAATTTCGTTTACTTGTGAAGCACAAGTGGACATTGCACGTAACATTGCATGTTTTGGTTTTGGCGCAATAAAGTTTGACAGTTCTTTTTTTTTATTCGTTCAGAAACACATTTGCCGCCTTGGACATACGTTTTATTTTGACATTCAGTAAAAAAAATATCGATTCAATAATAATTGAACAATCGATAAGGATTTTTGTAGAAGGGGAAAATATTTCCCTTGAGCGTGAAAGGGTTAAATAAGCAGTATTCCAATCTTTGTAGAAGTCTAACTTTTTTTTATGCTCATCTCTTTTTTTTAATATATTTTTGAAGCTATCATTTTTATACCCAGCATATAACACTCACCTGTAAATTTTGATCTTATTTTTTGTGTTAAAAGTGTGCATTATACACAGGATTTTATGGTGTGAGGAAAACCTATTTTTATCTGCGTAAAAGTCAGATGATTTTCTTTGGTTTTTTGTGTACTTTAAAATACGAACTGTGTGTATATGATCACAAATCCTGCTTTTTATTACAGTGAAATACATAGAAGTATATTTTATTTAGTGTTTTTGCTCATATTCTTTGTTGGTTACTATCAAAATAAATGTTTTTCCAGGGTTTACATTCCTTTGTTTGATCCAGATACAAATATGTTATTCCTTGTTGCTAAAGTAAGAATTTTTGATATTTTGAAACTAAACTATTGTATTTTTTATGTTTTTAAGCTGGGATTATGTGATAAATTATAAATTTTTAACTATATAATCTACTTCACTATTTTACATTCAAAGTTTTATAATCATTTTCTGAATTGTAAATTTTTATTCATGGATGCTTATTAATTTGATGTAAATATTCTTGTATCATAGAATGTTAAATATGTATATCATTCATTCTCAAATGTTTAATTGAAGTGCTAATTTTCTACCACTCTTGTTTCATATTTTTATAAATACTTAATTATAAAAAATAAATTATAGAATTGGACAAGAAAAATATGTGTGAATTTTATTTAATTATCTATTCTTAAAGTACATGAAGTTTAATTTTTCAGCAGTAAATCAATTTTATACAATGTGATTATATTATGAGTTATGTGTGTTATGTTATAAGTATATATCATATAACAGTTTTATTACTTTTATGTAAATAAAATGTTATCATTATTTTCAATGAAAGGAAATTTCTAATTTTATTCTCTTTTCATATTTATGTTCACTCAGATATTAAACAAAACTATTTTTAAAAATCTAAAATTAATCCAATTTAAGAGATTAGAAAAAAAAACTAATCACCCAAATGAAAATTGTCAATATTTTGAACAGAGTCTACTATATTGATTTTCCCTTGCACTTCACTTTTTGTACTGTTTTATAAAATATTCATTCATGGGTACGGCAAAGTTATATGTTGATTCTTGTATAATTTTTTTACTGTAATCATTCTTTTTGGAAAAAAGAGGGAAGTATATCTTGTGGTGAAAAATAATTGGGAAAAGGCCAATTGTTTAATTTAATTCTAGTTTATTAGTACTGAAAAGTTATTTAATTTTATTAATGTTTTGATAGTATATGTGGGAACTTGTATAATTTTAAGGTTCAGTTTTCATTTTTTTAACCTTACATGTTATTAAAAGTCATTTCTGTAGCTTAGACAAGTTTCTGACATTGAGAAAAATTCTATGATGATCAATAAAAATGCTAGGACCTACTTTAACATGTTTTCATAGTAAAACCATGAATACCTTTTAATGAAATGGTTAAGGAGAAAGTTGTACCTTTCTATTTTTGGATGCAAGTGTACTCCAGTGGTCTCCCAAGTAATACATGCAGTCTAGGGAATACATAGAATGATACTTAGGGTACACAAAAGAAGTAGGCTGATATCTATGTATTATGGGATACTTCTAATATTTATTTTAAGTGTATGCAATCAAAAAAAGTTTTGTGACCGCTGGTGTTCTCAATTTAAAATTCGCAAATGAAACAAACATAAATAAAAATTGTGTACTGTTATCTAAATGTAGTGAACTAAAGACTTCAGCTCTTTGTTGAATTTTATTTGGAATATGTTAGAATTATAAAAATACAAAATCAACTTTGAAAATGAAGATGGATAACTTTGGAGTTTCCATTGCATATACTTAAAGTTTTTATTTTTTTTTGAATTTTTTTTAATAATTTGAATATGATTTTCCTTAAATTACTTATTGAATACTCATGAAAATATTCCAGTTCTATGAATTCTAGTATTTTATTCACTTATGTTATGTACCTATTTGGTTTTTAATGTATATTCTTGAAAACATGAAGTATTTAAATTTAATTGTTCAAAGCATTGATAAAGAGAAGCACTGATGCTGAGAGCACAATTTCCTTCCTTTTTCCAAATTTGGTTTATTAATAGAACATTATGGGTATAATAAAAATTTTCAAATGAAAATTGTCCAATTTCTCTATTTTTTGAGGAAGTTACATTTAAAATTCTAGAATTTATTTTTTATTCCTCTTCAGACCAAAATATGATTGAGATATTGGATTATTATACAAGTTCTGAGTTGCATTGTAGTTATTTTTTACGTTATTTAATTTTTATTTTGAGACTAATTATTGCTTTAATTTGTTAAGTTTCTAATAAAATTTATAATGGTTGTAAATTTATGTGTTATATTGTAGAAATATTTATATATATATATATATTAGTGTATAGTAGATTAATAAATGATTATAAAATAATAAAATTTAATGTAGAAAATTGATGACAGATGATGCAATATCTAAATTAGTAACAAAAAAAATTGTGCATTAAAATCTTTTTTTAAAAAAGTCAAAAAACTTAAGCATTACAAAAAAGGAAACCACAGGATACAATATGAAATTAAATTTTTGATTATCTTAGTATTTGTTCAGAGATTTTAATAGTATACTAAGTATTCTGCAACTGTAAATACCATTATCATAAGAACACATGAGTGGTTACACCAATTTATTTATAAGGTTTTTTTTGTTCCACATGATCCTTTATCACTAAAATGTTTGAAAAAAAGTTAGTTTCTTGTATTACGACATTTTAATCAATTGCAGTTTCTGAAATTGTCCTCATAATCTCATTTATTTACCAATATAATTCTGTTGCACTGTTAAAGAGTACTTAATTTATAAGAATTTCAGATTGGAATTATTTTTCTCTGTTTTATTATAGGCAGATACAGCAATATCATTTTGGGAAGTTTTAGATCATGCTCCTTTCTTGCAAGAAGGTAACTCAACTATTTATTAAATTTTCAAAGCATAGAATGTGCTAGCGTACCACATTAAATTGAGAAAAATTATAATTTGGGAAGAAATTTCTTTCAATAATTATATATATGACACACTGTAAATTGTGTTCTTTTAGTTAGGTTTTTAAGTTAAGTTCTTTAGTTTAGTTTTCATGAGAGGAATCATGAAAGTTGTTCATTGAAAAAGTTGATACTTTTGCACTTTGAAAAATTTTCATTTTGTAGATTTTGCTTAGTTGTATCTTGAACATGAATGAAATTTTTAATAATTTAAATCCTTTTGTTAAAAAGTGTGTTGTCATAAAATTGTTTTAAAAAAAATTGTAACACTTTTGAATCTTTAAGGCTCAAAAATGCAAGAATTTTACCAAGAAAAAATAATAATAAAATTGATAATTTGTAGTTTTTGCACATGCTGTAATTTGAAAATTACTAGAAATTATTCTCACACTATATAAATATAATAAAAATTGAAAATTTTCTATAAAATAAATATTTACTATAACATTAATAAGAATCTAACTTCTCTTAACTAGAATTTCTTAAATTTATTTCAACTATTTGCTTAAAAGTTTAGACATTTCTATTTATTTCATCCAAACAATGTTGGATGATACCAGTGTTGAATTTAATATAAAACATTATGTTGTATTTCAAAAACTCGTTAATATTTATATGAATTTGTAGCTCAGTTTCATACATTAACTGTTTGTGTTCTAGTTTGTTTTATTAATATGGGGGATCAACTTTTAGAAAGTTATTTTAAAAATGAAATGTATCTCTACTTTCTTATAATAAATATCTTAAATAATTTTAGTTTTTAATTTTTAAAAATTTTATATTATAAAGTTTAAATATGCTTTTCTCTCATTTATCATTATCAAATTTCATTTAAGTTTTTTGAATTTCATGTGAATTTTTTTTTTATATGTGTAATTTGATTATTTGACATGTAATTTTTAAAACTATCTTGATTTTTTTTTTTTTAAAAAAAAGATAATTTAATGAAAAAAATCACTTTTGATTGTGTATGAAAAAATATTCTTCTGATCTTAATATCTTTTTATAGTTTCCATACCTTCTAACATTTTTTTGGTTGTACTGTCAAGGGGAATTAATACATTTTTGAATTGGTTAAGAATATCTTATATTTATTTTTTTTTAAATCACTTTAATGCCCTTATTATTTGAATATCTATGCTTAACTATTTTATTGCATTGTTGCTTGTTCTTGTTGAAAAAATTATGTTGCTTTTTCTCATTGAAAAAACTATAAGCTTTTTTATTTAAAATATTTTTGAAATGTATTATTAAATTCTATATAATCTTGGAACGCTTTTATGTAATTTATTTGAAATTTTCTGTAATGTTTGTGTATTTTATTTTCAGCAACAAAGTATCTTGGAGAAATTCAAGCTAAAGGTGCTGCTCTGGTGCCTAAAAGGGCACTTGAGGTTATGGATGGAGAAGTCAATAGACTTCTTCTTCTGGGACAAAATTGTATTGTTCCAATTTCCTATCAAGTTCCCAGAAAAGTAAGTCAAGGAATTAGTTATATATACTGCAATTCAAGTTATAATTGTTTAAATATAACTGTAGAGTTTTTGTTCTATAATTATGAGACTCGAATTTAAAGAAAATCACGTATAAGTGAAAAATATTTGTAAACAATACTAAAAATAGAAGTGAATGTAGAGTATAACATTTATTTTTCACAGTCATTAGAAAAAAATATAATTGTTTGTATTCCAGTCCTACAGAGAGTTTCATTCGGATCTCTTCCCTGATACATTTTCTCCTGAACCTTCATTGACCTCTACACAATGGCAAGCTGGAGAAAAGGCTAAGGTTTGTTATTTAAAGTTTATTCATTAATCATTAAGTTGATTTAATCCAATGTTTTATGACTAATTTTAAAATGCACTTTATACTGCTTTATTATATATAAGAGTAATATTGTATTAAAGTGTTTAATTATATTACTGATATGTTTTCTCAAATCGAGAATAAATTTAAGTAATATTCAGGGACGTATCTACCATCGTATCAATGATACAAGGCCCTCAAACTACAGGGGCCCCAACATATACAAACTAAAAAAATGTAAGATATTAAGGGGCCCCCAAAAGGAATTTTGATATATGGCCTACAAGACTAGCTATGCCAGTGGTAATATTAATAACTTGATAGTTTTGTTGAATTATGTTTTCTTTCCAAAAGTATTTGGTTTTATTTTACTGACAATGTCATATGGTTATTGTGCTTTAAATTATTTTCAATGCTTTTAAGAACATATTTCTTATGGTATTTGTATTTTAGCTGTCTGTATAAAAATTATATTTCTGTGAGTATTTATTCTATATTTTTGTATAAAAACAGTTCATGTCCACAGGTTACAAAAGTAAGTTTAATGCCATCCAAAACGGGAAAGTCTTTAATCAAGACTAATCATCATTTAGGATCTGGTCCTAAAAAAGAAGTACTCAACTCATCAAACGATCCTGTTTTCAGTGAATCTAACCAAGAGATATCTGTCAGTAGTGAAACTGAGAAGAGTGATGCAAAGAAATCAACAAAACCTCAACCTGCTAGAAAAGTAAGAATGGGCATCTTAAATATTTTATTTCTTAGAATTTTTTCATAAATTATTTCTCTTATTATTGAATGAATGGTGGTATTATATATATGTAATCCATAAATATATACAAATAGCTATGAAACCTAATTATAACTAGTCAAGACCTAACCTAAGTATAACTATACATATTTCATGGATTTGCATTGTCCAATAACCAAATGGGTTTTATCACAAAATTTGATTGTGATGTTCTCATCTAAATCTTTCTGAGATATGATGAAGGGAATTAAACCTCAAATCCCCTTTCTTAATATGTCATGCAATATATATAGTATAATAAAATAAAAATAAGTAAGACAAATTGTAAATCCTACAAAGCAAAGAACGGATGAAAATGGATTTGAAAACCTATAAAAACCTAACAAAATATTAGTGTACATAAAAGGCCAATCAACAAAAATGGAAAACTATATAATAAAAATATAATCTTCCAGCTACATGGTAATAGTACAAAATTTTGTCATTTTCTCCAATATCATTTGTACTTTTATATTGTTAAAAATTCAGATTCTGATTCAGAAAAATACTTATTGATATAATCAAGAGAAACCTATAGAAATAAAGATAAATTATTGGATAATTTGAAATGTAAGAATAGTGGGTACTGTGGAGGAACGGACACACCTACAATGCGGGGAACCCAAAACCTAACATGGCAGGGAGGGGGCTAATATTCTTTTGCTGATTGGAGAATACAGGTTTAGGGGCAATGAATTAGCCCTTTTTAGGGATTTAGTAACTTTTTTTAACAAGAAAAATTTACAAAAATTAAAGCAAATGAAATAAAGTTTTCTTTTTTTTATTAAGGTATTAAATGTATTACATGTTCCTGAGTGTGTGTTTAAATAATCATGAATATAGATGTATGTGTATCTGAAGCTTTTTCAAGCATTACTACCTGTGAGGGAAATCACTTAAAAAGTAAAAACAAAAAAATGCTAAATATTTTATGTATAAAAAATTTAAAGCAAAATATTACTTTTAAAATAAATATTTAAGATTAAAAAATTATTTACAACAGTAATATTTTTCTAGAGATTCCTACTATTTCTGGATATGAAATATTTCAATCATGTCTGTGATAACAAAACTAAAGTAATTTAATGATGTTTTAAAAAAATCATTATTGAGTATACCAAAAAAGTTAGTTTCGAAGTTTACGTCCGTTTCAATCAAGCCATAGAATTGTAAAATTTAATGTTTAGAAAAAATCATTTTAAATTTAAAAGATAACTTTTTAAAATGTTCTGTATCGTTTTAAATGTATTTTGCATGGTTTTTCAGCCTTCTCCTCCTATAAAACCCAAACCAGTAAACATTGAAACTAAAGCTAAACCTTCTTCTCCAATTTTGACTCCTAAATATGTGGATAGTGTGAAGCAATCCTTCAATAACAAAGAAGCTTCTGAAAGTGATAAGAAAGCTCCCTCACCAGCTGTCAAAAGATCTACTCGTACCTTTGGAAGTAAGCCTTTTTAATGCAGTATATGAAAAAAGAATTATTAACTTTATTGGGTATTTTTCCCTTAACTGTCTAGTTGCATGAATTGTAAATAGCCAAATTAAATGGGAATCATTTGATGTACTAGGAGAGACATAATGAGATAATAATGTGCTAGGTAAGATGACTAAGAGAACAATTTGTGATAATTGCTAGATGTGCTGGAAGTATTTAATGCACAAGTTCATAATTTTTTTTTTTTTTTATATTTTCCTTTTTAAAAAACACAAACAGAAAAAAATGTTAGGCAAAAAGTAAGCAATTGCAAATATAAATTTAGTTGATGAAAGCACATACATTCACAAATAAGGAAATTTATATTTTATACTGATTAAATTGTCATTAAGAGTTAGAACTCGGTTTATAGTGCAGCTTAAACTGTGATTAAATTTACATTTGCATAATACTTGTAACTTTTAATTCTTTTTTATTTTATTGTAATTGAATATTCTTGAAAAATAATTCTGTATCATAGCTTACATTTTTTTCACAACATCAATATAATTAAAATGGCAACTAATTTTATGCTAAAGGGGATTTTCAAATTTTAATGAAAGTTATTTCAGTTTTTTAACCATCTAAGATTGTTAAGTAATTCATATGAATATTTTTAATACATTAAATATTGTGCTGAAATTATTTTTCTATATAAACTTTTTTATGTGCATTAGTTTATAATCTATATAAAACTTATACTATTGTTCCATATTTTAAAATGACCTCTATTTTTTCAGTGCGAGTATCTAAATTCCGTCATCTGAATGGCAATGTATTCCCAAAAGAATTCCACATCACAGATTTACCAACTTTGACCAGAACAGTGCCTGGAGAATCTAATGGTTTTGATGCTAATGATAAAAGGGTTGCTGTACCAATAGGTGCTGCAGGCAATTTTTTAGCAGTATTAGAGGTTTGATTTTTAATATAAATCCAGTTCCATAAAATGCTATTTTTTTAAATTTTGATAAAAAGGAGTAAAATGTTTGCTTTATATGCAGTTGTCTAATTCTGGACGTTCCGCTGCTGCTGCAGATATGCCCGGTGTTTTAACTACAGCTACAGTTATGGATTTCAGTTGGGATCCTTTTGATTCTAGTCGTCTTGCTGTTGGTAAGGAGTAAATTTTTTCCCCATTAAGTTAAATATGATTTTGATTCTTGTTGTTCTAGTATCACTATCAGAATTTATTTTTATCTTAATATCATAACTGTGCTACAGATATTTTTCAGTTTTCAATAAGTTTTCTATTTTTAGTTTCGTTGCTATCAGATGTATTTCATATTTTGATGCATGTAAAATGAGTATAAATATATTTTGTATTCATATCAAAAAGAAAATATACAAATAGCATAAAATAAATATCTGTACTATGTTGTATAATTGTTAAAAGACATGTATATACTTTGTTGTCTTACTATTTCTGGTTTATGTTTCAAATTGAGCTATAACTTAGCATTGTGATTCTATTTTATTTTTAAATCATTGATTCTACGTAAAACCCAAACAAAATGTGAACTTAAATTTTTTCATTTTACATCAGTTAATATGGGGCTGAATAAATATTAAAATTTTAATTTTTTTATTTTTTTCATTATAAATAAGTTATATTTAATGAATGGAAAGAGAAATAAGGGTTTGTTCTTTGCAGGAGTTATTACAAAATGAGAAAAAACACACACACACATGAAACATAAAAGTTAATTTGTATATACTTTATATTTTTAAGTAATATTACTGAAATGAATTGTTTGTTTATTATATAAATATTATATCAAATCATTCTTTTAAGTATTTTTTTAAAAAAATCAGGATTCTCTATGGTCTGCATATAAGCCCTGGTTTCAGTCTCTTTTGTTGCTTTAGAGTGCCATTTATAAAAAGTCAAATTTAACTATCTACTTTGCACCCAGACAAAAGCCTAAATCAGTCAACAAAAGTTAAGTTTTCTAAAATACAATTGAAGTTAAATGTCACAAACTAAATTCTTCATTATCAAAAAATATCTTGACAACCTTATAAAGGAGACTTATGGGAATGGTAGGAGAGGTTAGTTATATTCTTTTTAAAAATGGCATATCTTCATTGAAGTATCATAAACAACACAAACAGAATAAATTTAGAATTTAAAGACTGTTGAAAATTATGAAGTCTTCTCGTTATTTGAATCTATCATTGAATAATTTCTGAATTTGATTTATTGAGGAACACTAAAAATGATATTCTTGAAACCCACATGGTTCAAAAGATTTGTACTGTCTCATGAATAGCTATTGCAGTGATCAAAGCACTTAATACTGACATTTCACATTTCTTAAGTTCATCAAAATAACCTATATAAACTTTTATATTCATTGTTTCATTCCAAATCCTTCGCTCTGCATTAAATGGCATAAGTATGTATATTTGTATTAGCTTTTTATGGTGAAAAAACTTGTAATTGTTAAGTGGTCATAATAGCAGCAAAATTGAGTCACTGTCCTGTAAAAATGGACCACTCAGCATATTTTCAAAATGCCTCCAATGGATGAGGGGAAAAAGTATAGGTCATCAAAATAAATCAGAATCTCTCATTCTTTGTTCAAAAAGTTGTAAATGACTGAACCTCAGCAATTGGTGTACTTTTCAACTGTAGTAAAAAGGCAATTGCAAAACAAAAGCATTCAGTATAACAATATTGATTTTAAAGGCTTCAGAAATGCTTGTTAATAAGACAATTTTCAACTTCCAATTCAAGAAAATAAACTATTTGTATAACGATCAGTAAAGCCAATGCCTTGCAAAATACTGAAATTCCATCCATGACTCCATTTCCTAGGCAATCAGCTCTTACTGAATATAAAAAACTTATGTGCGTAAACACACAAAAAAAAATCAGAATATTTCTAAAGATTTCCCTTGCTAGAAAAAGAATACTACAACCATAATACCAAAGAACATCAGCAAAGGCAGTTGGGAAAAAGGACTATCATTGAATTGTGTTGAACTGTTTATAGATGCACGGATTCTTGTTATTACTGTTTTTTTATTGAAAGTTAAAAAGCCATTTAAATGATTGCCATGAAAAGCGTTTTAAAATTTCTTTATTTTCAAATATAGAATATATCTTTGCAGAATGGATACTTTCTTATTTGATATAAATTAGCACTTTGTTGTGTTATAGATTTAGAATTGTGAAACTAAACTTATAAGGGTAATCGTATACAATAACATCTGAGTTAACACCAGTAAGTTTGCATAATTTTTTGTAAACAATGTATTAGTCAAATGTTCTTATACTTACAGTTAGTTACAATTAGTTATCCATCTCATTTTTTGAAAATACATTTGTTATCCTTTGGAAATGTGTTTTTCTGTATGATAAATCAATTGAACGGAAATTAAAATTGTTACAAATTCCAGTTGTAAAGTGTTTTTCTTTTTTTTTTTTTTTTTTTTGTTAAATATACAGGTATAGGATAAAATAAAAGAAACACCTGAGAAAAAATGAAACATTTTTATTAGTAAGGAGTTGGGCCACCTTTGGCCTAAATGACAGCTTCCATTTGAGGTAAGGTTGACAAAGATGGGTCTCGAATGCAGTACAGTGGAATTCACACTTATTCCTCATGCAGAGCAGTCTCAAGGTTAGATAGTATGCATAGAGGAGGAATCCAAGCACATAATTTGTTCTCTAAAACAAATCCACAAAAACACTCAGTGATGTTAAGTTCAGGTGACTAGGGACACTATGTTTGATGTACTACTTCATCATCTTGCCAGTGTAACCATGTCTGAACACGGCAAGAGGTTCTGAAGCATAGGATGAAGATGATCTGCGAGAATGCTTCGATAATGGTTGCCTGTGATCATCCCCCTCGAGACAATGAGGTGCCCTAATTCACAGGAAGATATTGCACCATCACAGAACCCCCTCCATGTTTCACGGTTAGAACCAGTCAACATGAAATGCTTCTGCTGATGTTCAGCAGATGAACATGTGTTCAGTGGTCTGGAATAATGTAAATGATGATTCATCAGACCAGATTACTTATTCCCATTGCAATTGTGTCCAGTTTAGGTGGTTTCAGCACCCTTTATCTCTTCATAGCATTCCGCACCTAAACCAACTGTTTTGGAATAGCTACTCTGCCATGATTGTTTGCAGCATGCACCTCCCTTTGAATGGTTTTCATGGATACAGGGTTCTAAAGGTAGGTATTCATCTTGGACGTTATCTGTGGCTGTGTAGTCTTGTATTCTTGGGTGACTATCCTCTTCAACACTCGTTTAGTACGGTCCTTCAACTTCGACTTTCGCCCACTGTTGTGCTCCTCAGAAGACACCTTACCCAGATTTGTGTAGTCCAAGGGTGTTAAACTCTAAAACTAACTTGTGCCAAACAAAGAAGGTTTAAATTAGAGTTGGTCACATAAAAAGTAAATATCTATTGAAAAGGTTTATTTCAGATAATACATTGTTATACACAGAATATAAAAGAACAAGAAAAATTTAATATTTACTTTCTGACGTTTGATATCTCTTCTTTGCTATTTCCTTTCCTTTTTCAAGAGAAATTTTGATATTTTGTTACATATTATTGTGTGCTGAGATATACTGACCGAGTCACAAAAATGTTCATTGAGGTTCTTGTGAGGCTTGTAGGCCACGAGTTTGACACTCCTGGTGTAGGCTGTTATAACTCTTGACACAGTGGTCGTTGAAACACCCACAAGGTTGGCTATTCTGAACATGGACGCTCCAGTGAGGCAAGCTCCAACTATCATGCCTCTCTTCACGTCCAGAGATGTTGGATATAATGACGTTTTGCTAAGAACAGATCACTGTCAAATCCTTAACCGATACCTTCCCTTTCACCATCACTAGGTGGCACACTGTAGAGACA
>BMAV01020277.1:28466-56204 GCA_019973955.1 Trichonephila inaurata madagascariensis
AAACCTAATTATTTTTTTTTTAAAATGGGCTTTTGTTCAACTTCTTTTAAATTAAAACCCAACAACCCCCCCCCCCCCCCCCCCCAGGCGTAGCTCTGTTTTTTGTATTAATTTTTGCTGACATTTTTTAACTTTTTGTCTAGTATGTGATACTGGAGATGTGCAAATATGGAATATACCAGAGGAAGGACTTCAAGAAAAACTAGAAGAGCCTTCCTTTTATTTTAAAGCTCATTCTGAAAAGGCCAGCATAGTCAAATTTCACCCATGTGCCAAGGACATTATTGCAACTGCCTCCAGTGATCTTACAGTGCGTGTGTGGGATTTATTAACACAAGAAGAGAAGTTTTGTTTAAAAGGGCATTTGGATCAAGTAAGTTAATATATTTTTTTTAATTTAGAATTTTTAAAGTTTTTGTGTTGCTAAAATTTACAGAGTCATTTTAATTAAATTTCATTTCAGTTTTATTTATGAAATTATAAATTGAGGTTAATGTTACAACGAACTTTTAAATTTGAATAAATGTTAGGTGTTTTAATGCAAGGTAGAGGTTTTCTGTTTTTATTTAAACTGAAGTAGTTTTTGAAAAAACTTAAGTATGTTATATGCTTTAAAAACAAACTTAAATGTGTGTAAATTATTGTTAGATATAACTTGAAAATATGTGGCCACTTATTTAATAAAAATTTTCTAAATGGTGTTTAATTTTTATAAAAAGTTATTGAAGAATTAAAATAAAATTCATTTAAAATATCAAGAGCTTTGTAAATTCTTGAAACCTAAAAATTAGTTTTGATTTTTTAAAAAAAAAAATATTTGAGTAATTCTTTGTTAGGAAAGCTTTATTATTTACACATAAATAAGGAAACAGAGTGTGTAACAGATTAAATAGTCTTTTATTACAGTCTGGCACAAGAAAAGTAACAAATTTTTACATAAATAATGGTGAGGAATAATAAAATTAAAGGAATTATAAAAATACAATTATAGAGAAATAAACAGAGTAAATTTGTATTCAGTTGCATGTGGTCAATATCCTAATGAAAATGTAGTAACTATTCATATAGTTATATAACTAGAAACTATATGCTTCAACTATGTTATCTTGGTTTGTTGGTAGGCACATAAATAATTTCATGATTCTGTATAGATAAATCATTTATATTAAATGGATGCCAAACAGCTAAAAATGGTTTTTGTTTTGAAGGTAGATTATATAAAATAAAAAGGATACATTTCTGTATATTTTTGTTTAGAAGTTTATTTTAGTAGAATACTTCACTATTTGTATACAATTTTTAATGTAATTAGTCTACTTTTATAACTGTAATTTTATTATTTATTAGATATTAAATTTGGCTTGGAGTCCTGATGGGCAGTTTATTGCAACAGTGAGCAAAGATCAGAAAATTCGTATATTTGATCCACGAAACTCCTCTGAGGCTATTAAAGAAGGACCAGGACCACAAGGTACCAGAGGAGCAAGAATTGTTTGGGTTTTAAATTCTACTTGTTTAGCAGTTACTGGTTTTAGCAAGTAAGTTTACATTGGCCTTTTATACAGATTTTAAGAACATAATAATATTGTGTACGTAATGTGCACATTCAATCTTAACTTTTTGAAAAGTAATCCCTTTAATAAGATTGCATGCAGAATGTCTAGTTTTCTTGATCATTAATGATAACCTCAAAAGAAATTCAAGCTTGTTGGCAATTGACAATACTTGATTAAACACTCGCCAAACATTCACATTATAGCAACTAATTAAATTAAAGAGATACCAACAATTGTAATTAAACGGGTTCACCCATGTGATTGCCTGTTTTTTAAGCATTTTTAAGGAATTGTTTTTGACGACCAGTAAAATAATAGAACTTAACTTTTTTTTCATTTATTTATATGTATCTTAAGAGCATGTACTGTAAAATCCAACGTATAACGTGCACCTACACTTTCAAGCTGAATTTTTCAATATTTAGGTATATTCGCCGTATAGGGCACACACCCTTTTTTACCATGAAATCTGAAATATTAGTGTACATTGCTCTTATGTTTTGAAGTTATTTATTTGCAGTATTATCCCAGACATTTAAAACAATAATATTCTTCTAGAACTACAACTCTTTTAGTTCATAAGGCAAGTCATTTCTTTTCAATAAACAGTATTTCAATACATGTTGAAGCAAATTTTTTTTATGCTCATCTCTTGTTATTTTTAAAGAGTTATCCTTTTTATACCCGGCTTATAACGCACACCCTTAAGTTTCTATCTCATTTTTTATATTAAAAGTGAACGTTATATGCCGGATTTTATGGTATATAATTTTTTAGACAAAAATATCCAATAGAACATGAGTTATAGTGCTCTGAACACACCTGCCTCCAAAAAATGGATGCTCACTTCCTTCACAGTTCCGGCTGATTGGCTTATCTGAAATTTAAAAAGATTAACAGTGTTTTAATCTTTAAGCTTAAATGCACCAAACGAATTATACTCCATTTAAAATATCAAAAATTTGATTTTTGGTGGACTTTTGAAGAAAAGGTTTCGAATTTCATGGGGGGGGGGGGGGAGGTTTTTGTTATTAAAAAATAGAAATATTTTGAATTTTGGAATGATCGTAGTTCATTTGGTGCATATATTTGTGCTGGGTCTACCCTATAAATTTGAAGTCATTTGGTCTAACCGTTCTTGAGATATGATGGAGGAAAGTTTGAAAAACACAGTTTTGAGAAAAATGTGTTTAAAGTTTCTAGTTCGATTAAAACAACGAAAATCTTAACTTAGCACATCGAACAGCTGCTCTTCTATCACCTGTTCCTTTATAACGACTTCGAATTTTAAAAAATCACTTTACCACTGTATTCTAGACATGTTAAGGAAGTAATTTATGAAAAAAAAAATTGATTTTTTGAAACAATCACATGGGTGAACCCCCTTAAAGAGATAATGAGCTTAATTTATTTGTGTGTGATGAGATTACAATCCCCCATTCTACTTATCTTTCAATATTGTCCATTTTGTCTTTTTACATGAATCCTTTTCAAAAGTACATGTTTTTTACTTGTATTAACATATAAATAAAAAATGCACTCGTTTACATATATTATACATAAAAAGTATATATATTTTGAAATATATACTTTTGATTGACTTAGTGCCAGCATATAATCTAATTATTAATTATGTTGAATTTAAAAGAATGAGACTGTCAATTCTGATTTTAGATGAAAACGAGTCTTTTTGGTTAATTATATCAATTATGTTCCCACCATGAATTGAGCCCATTACAGAAAAAATAACTAGATCATGAGAGTCTTAGTCCCAATTCCATCTAAGACTTTTTGGTGGAATAATTGGAAACATTTCACATTAAATTTCATTTCTGCCTCAAAATTTCCATGCTGCTGGGTGTCCGTTTAAGTATTGAATTGTTATTTTGGTATTTTTGTTATGGTTAAAAGTCATGTAAATTGCTAATCGTTGTAATGTGATGTTGTACAGCTATTTGGCTAAATGTAGCTCTCACATTATAGTAAAACTCATTAGTCAATGGACAAGTTTAACTTTTGATATCAATACAATGTACAATATAGTGAAAATCACTTAACACAAAACTGAAGGGACTGAAATATTTTTTTGATTTAAAGGATATTGCAAGAAAAAACATATATCAACAAAATTAAGTTAGTTTATTTTATATACATAGATATGTATATGTGCATATATTTAATGAAAATCAATGAAACCAAAACATTCACAAGAACTTGAAGGAAATTTAATACAAAATATTAAATTTAAAAAAATGCATGAAAATATATAGTAGTTTGTTAAGACCTTTGTATTACTTTATGCTAATCAATATTTCATCTTCAGTGTTTTTGTGTTAAAAGCATTTCACTGTATGTGTAATATGTAATTGGTGTTTTTATTAAAATTTTATCTTTAATATTTTTATTGGAAAAAATTATAAAAGCTCATTGCTTCTTCTCAAAGTTCTAAAGCTATTTTTTTTTTAATTTTAGAGTATCAGAAAGGCAAATATATCTGCATGATTGTAAAGATTTGACAAATATAATAGGGCAAATTGGTTTAGATGTAAGTCCAGCCACATTAATTCCTCACTATGATGAAGATAGCTCAACATTGTTCCTATCTGGGAAAGTAAGTTATTTTTCACTTTTTACATTCCCTTCATTCTACATACTTATTTATGTTCCTTGTATATATTCCTACATTTTTTATTTTATTAACGTATTTCTTTAAAAAAAGGATTCTTAACTCTAACTATGTCGGAAAGTAGTGTAGCTAAATAAATATTTTATCTCAAGTTGTATTATCATGTACTCTAAGTACTAATTTCTCAACTTTATTGTTTTTTAACTAGCACAAAATCATTGCAATCCATTCTTTCCTTTTGTATGAATATATCTTGGATTATTACTGAATAAAATAATAAAATTTTTAAAATATTTTTTAATGAATATTAATTTTTTTATAAAGCATTATTTAATTCCATGTATATATATAAATTCTTTCAATAGTAATGCAGTAAAAAATGTTATTGATAAATTTTCTTATATTTTAATAAATTTATATTTGAGATTTTATTCTTTTATAGTTTAATGAACTTATACACATGTTTATTATCTACTTTGATATGTGTTATGTATTATGCGACTAGAGTTATTTCATTTTCCTCTCAATTTTTTTTAAGTTAAATATAAATTTTCAATGTGCTTTGTTAATAATTTAATGAAATATAAGTTATGAAATTTGTTTACATATCTGTAATTTCATTATTTCTTATATATTTTTTTTTTTTTAAATTTGTTATAATTCATTTATTTCCCCCCACTCTCCCATGATTCATCATGCATTTCAGTGTTAGTGACTGATGAAGTATAAATATATTTTTATTAAAATTGTGAATATATATTTGCCTCTTTATTTGTGTGTTTTTACTTAAGCATCATATTGTGTTTATATCATTGAGTACAAAGCATGAGTTTTAAAGAAAGTATAAATCCCCATATTTATTTATATACTTTTCTTATCAGTTGTCTTCAATAACTCTAATATTTGTTTTATTTTGTTAAAAAATATCCAAAATTAAGATATACTTAGGTAAGTTGTAATTTAAATGTCTTTATTACTGCATTTTTTTTTAAAAAAAATTTCTATAACTTCCAAAATTTCTTTCAGGGTGATTCAGTGATTTTTGCTTATGAAGTAGCCACAGATAGTCCATATTTTCATCCCTTATCTCATTATAAATGCAATAATCCACATCAATGTATATCATTTCTTCCAAAGTTTGTGTGCAATGTACAGGAAGTGGAATTTTCTAGAGCTATTCGATTGACTGCTTCAACTATAGAACCTATTTCATTCCATGTGCCTCGATTGAGAGTAAGATTACTGCTATGTTAATATGTTGCATTAATCATTCATAACATTTAGGGATTAGAATCGTTAAGCATACAATTATAATTAATTACAAAGCTTTTATAACAATTAAGTTTGAAAAATTAATTACATATTATATAAAAATATATTTTTTAACTGAACTATAGTAAATAAAAATCAAGTTAAAGAATGATTGATAGGAAATCATTTAATCAACTGAAAAAAAATTATATAATGTACTTTGTAATTTACAACAATTAAATAATGCATAATCATATTTATAAATATTTTTGATGATTTACACTAACTCAAAGTTGCTTTAAAGATTTTGCTATCATTTGTATTCTTTTTTTCCCATTTTAAAGCAAATTTACGCTGTTTCTTGTTGCAATTAATCAATTCTGGAGATTTGTTTAAATTTCAGTTCACAATAATTTCTTCTACAATAGGCCTTTATGCAAAGCACGTTTATTCTTTTGCATTTAATTAATATGAATTTTTACAAGATAAATGGATAATAAATTTTTTTATGCATTTCCAAACCACAAAAAAATTCATAATAGCTAGTCTTTTTCAAATACTTACACCTTCTTTCTTTACTTATGCAATGAAAAGTGTGATTGTCTTAGATCATTCTCACTCTAATTTGAATAGAAAATACTTTTAAATCCCTTAGAAAAATATGAACTATTTGAAAACATGTTTAACAGAACATGATTTAAATAAGCTTTTCATAAATACCCCAACCATTAGTATGAAAATTATTTGAATTTTTAATTTAAAGCAATTTTAAAATTGAGAAATAAATACTTTTTTAAAATTTGCATTGCATATATTGGGAAGAATATATTTAAAGAACTATTAATGTAAATCTATTTATTACTTAATAATCAAGAAGAAAATTCTAAAAGTATAAGTGTACCTCTTAATTGAAAATTCACTGAATGTGTAATTAAATTATAAAAAACTTTTTTATTTTAACATAAATTTTCATCTTTTTTTCCTATTGATTTAAATATTTTAATTATAAACTACTAAAATTTCAAATTTTTTTTGATGTAATGTTAAAAAAAAATTCTAAATATGATATTCATTTCTTTGTATTTAACAGCGCTGAAATATTTTCAACATTTTTCAGAAACAGAGTATGAAACTTCTTTTTAGGAGTAAAAAATATGAAATTAATGTTGAAACCTTACACCTTTTGTAGAAGATACAAAATGATTTCAGCTTATCCATATCGTATATTTATTTAAAAAACATTAATTTTTGTTTTATCATTAAACTAATTTTTTGAACTGCTGGAGTGTAAAATAACCTTACTCATGTTATTTGTTTTCTGTTTTTTTCATTCTGTTTTATATATTTAGATTTAAGAAAATAATTCTCTTTTTTAGTCTGAATATTTCCAAGATGATCTATTTCCACCTACACGTAAAACTTGGGAGCCTTCAATGACTAGCTCTGAATGGTTAGCAGGATGCAATAAACCAGTTGAAATTGTTGACATGAAACCTACAGAAATGATACCCTGTAAGTATTAAGAAGTTAAGTAAATTTATTTCTGCAGTTGGTAGGTATAGAGTTATCACAAAGCTTATTTTAATATTAAGTACAGAAGATGCATTTTTGAGGGAACATGTACTTGCTGACCTGATTACATAACTTAAAACATGTGCAAATGTAACTGTTCAATACAAATATTAACATATAAAGGTATGCTTTTAATACAGTGATTCTTAAACTGTGTGGTCTGCGAACCCCCAGGGCTCCACAGAGTCCCTCATGTAACATTGAGATTTCCCTCTTTTACAGACTCTGAAAGGCCTCATAGAAAAATTGAAAGATGTGCCAAGCTAGACTAGATTACTAAATAGTCCCCAATGAAAAAACTCTACTATAGAACCTGTACTTTGATCATGAATATTAAGTCGGGTGGGATGTTTAAAATCTTGCAGGTCTGTAATGTGACCCTAATACATAAAGGGGGGGATGCAATAATCAAAAGTTCAAGAACTGCTGTTTTAATATAATCCAAGAGCTATTGAGGCATGTTCTCTTTCCTGTTTTAGTAAATAGATGGTGACTTTTCTGTATTGCAGGGGTGATGTTGAATAACAAGCATAACTAAGCACTCTCCAGCTAGCTTGATAAGAGTCCACTTCTAAACCAGGGCAAGATTTATTGAAAAAGTTTTAATGTTTTTGTTTCTTATGCCACCTGAGCTCGACTGCATCAAATCCAGGCCCACAAAATTCATCATGGCAAGGGGCTAGATGTATGCCTGCCATTGGCCATAGCCTTGAGAACCATATGGGTTACAGTACGATTTAGCTTATTTCCACCTCAATTTAGAGGAAGAACAACCTAGAGGGTCAGAGGGCTCCCACCTCTCTTCTCCTTCCACCAACCTCACGAGAGGACTTGTGACTCAATGGCTATTTAGAGTACCCCCATGCCATAAAGACACTATGCATTTACAAACATCCATGTCTTCTCTGGGATTCGAACCCAGGCCCAATGGCACAGCAGTCAACATCGCTAACCAGTAGCGCCCACAGGAATTTTTCAGGGGGGTCTGGGGTTGAAAGTTCATCATTCTTGTATCATGCTATTTTTGATTTTGTCGATTTTCAGGAACAAAACACAGTAAAAAACTAATTATTGAATAAATAGTTAACATTAATTAATAAAATTAATCATTAATAACAAATATTTAATTAAATTTTACATATTATATACTTAGAATTATAACCAATTGAAAAAAAACCAGGGCTTTGGGGGGGGGGCCGGACCCCATCCCTTGTGTGTGCCACTGCCACTAACAATTATACCAGATGGGTGACAAAAAAAAATTTAATAATTTATTTTAATGATGACATTTTTAAATAACTTTCCGTATACTTTTTAAATAATACTTTTTTAGATGCATCATTAAAAAAAAGAATTATTCTGCTACTAATGACAAATACATTGATCTAAAAAAACATGCACTATGTGACATATCTACATAACTATGTGTAATATTTTGCTACTTTCCTTTTTGTTTGGGATGAAAAAGGTGAAAACTTTCTCGCTGATTGTGTAAATAAGTTTGTATGAAATGAGTGTAATACATAACTCTCATTTTTCATAAGAATTCTAGGGGTGATAAAATTGGGTTTTTAAGTAATTTCTTTGAATTCATTATAAAAATGATTCTTTTTAAGGTCTTTTCAACCCTGTTTTTATTAGCACTTATACATGTCATAAAGTATGAAATGTGTTTTTATTGCTTCTTTTGGACTCAAGTGTTTCTGCTGTCCATAAATACTTCCAAACTCATGCATGCAAATAAACATAGTTGAAAATCCTTTTCTTCATGTGGTGTTATTTTTACCAATGAATTAGACTAATTACTAATAAATTCTATTATTTTCACTGATTTTCAATATACTTTGTTAATGAGAAAACAGTCTAATACATAAGTAATTTCCTTAAACCAGTCAAATGTTTAAATGAATATGTTAATACAGGTAAATTTTTTAATAGTTAAACAGGGAAACATTTTTGAATAATGCATAGAGACAGAAGTCTGAAGAGCCACATGCATTTAGAAAGATGTTTAGCTTCACACAAGCCAGGATCTGTTGTACTCTGCCCTACGGCATCCCAAATATTTTCAATCAGATTTAAATCTAAAGATGTGGTAGGTTGAGGAAACATTAAATATCCTCACTTTTGGATAGTCACAACTAGCATCTATACGATATGTCCATGCAATAGAATGCACACCAGTAGAGAGCAGTATTAGAAAGAGGATTGAGTCACAATAGAATTTAATTAACATGTTAATTAGCTTTTGTAGTCCTATTTGGTGTTGCACGTAGCAGCATGCAAATGCTTATCATGATACTGATCTGTATTGCTGCGCAAGATCCATATCATTGGTGTTCATGAATACTTTGCAGTCAATATAAACTTCTCTCATGCCAGATCACTTGATGTATACAACCAGATGAATGAATCTGAGAGCCCACATGCCTAAGGCTTTTCAGTCTAATTTCAAGGCATTTCACATTCTCCTAAATGGATACCATGTCCTTTTGTTATTGGGGAACACACAGAAGATCTTTGGGCATATGATGCAGCTTCACAAGTGTCTGAAATCAATTTTTTGGGATATCTGAGTATTTATGTCTGAATGAAGTTCCATTTGCTATTTGACCAGCTGTGATAACATTTTTTTTTTTCACTTCTTGGACGATTTACCAGTCATCCGCATCTGAAGGATCATAGAGCTTACTCAAAGTTTAGAAACAACAGAGTTATCATGAATTCTCTGAAAATGTCTTGTTTGTTGTTACATCTAATTCTCCAATAAACCTTCCATATGTAAAATCATACAAATGTCTGCCAGAAATATTCAAAATCATCAATTTCTTCATTCGCATTCTGAATTGATAACACCTAACTCTTTGTGTACATACTGAAAGCTTTCAATCCTTTTGAAATTATAATATTTAATTTGAGCTAACTTCAATTAAAGAGAATTCATTGTCTGAAAATGTACAGTATAATTTCTAGTTGAAAACATTGCATGACATACCCATATCAAATTTTTTAATAAGTCAATGCCCAGATATTAAGTAGTACATTGTGCAACCTTAGTGGGTGAGACCACATCCAGAATATTAACATGTATATCTTTCTTTTTTGTGATTATTTGTTATCTTAACATGTTTAAAATTGTAGTGTATGTACTGCAACTGTATCCAGTTAAGAAATATTGAGTCAGGATAATTTATTCACCTTTATTCAAGAACATGATACATTGTAAGCATTTGTTTAGAAAAAAGTTGTCTCCTCTGTTTTTATTGCTTTTAAAATTGATATAGTTATTTTAAAAAATAAGTTATGACAAGTTAACAATTATGCAGGTGTGTCTAAAAATGAGTTTGCAGTAAAGACTCATCCTCTGAAGATGAGGTTAGAAATAGGGGTGCCATAAGTGCAATTGATTTCCCTCCAAAGACTTTCAGATTTCATTTTAATGCTGAATGTACTTTGAGACCAAAGAAGGTACATGCAAGAATGTCATTAAAACTAAGGTTAACATGTTATTATCAAACTGTTTTTAGATAATTTTTTTGAAATTGTTGTGTGGAAAACAAACATACAACTAACAAAAATGGCAGCTCCATGTCTTATGGGTGCCATGTTTTTGCATATATCACACAAAAGTAGGCTTTTGATTAAATGAGATCTCATTTCATTCTATTTTATTAAAAATGTTATATAGAATTATGTATTTTGGTTTTTTGAATAAAATAACTGTCATACAAATCTGGATTTTTTTTTCACATAGTTTTCTTTTAAACATTTGATTCTTTGTATTTTTTTAAAATTTATAACATTATCTTCAAAGAAATTTCTTTATAAATTTTAAATTGAGCTTTCACTTGTTTTATTCTTTAAAACGGGAATCTTAATCAGCTAATTGAAAATGAAAAACTCATTTTGAGTATATAAATCAATCACAGATCATTTTCATGATTGGGGCTACTGCCACTAATCCGCTATCTGTTGCTCAATGCTATTGAAAAAGGAACTTAAGCCCAACAAATTCCTTTTGACAGTGTCACATGAACATGCACCAAATTTACATACTGTGTTTCTTACTGCATCTCATGTAATTGTTAATGTAGTCATGTTATTGTTTGATTTTGCAGCAGTTGCACAAAAAAAATAAGATCTCCTTGGGTTTTTTCCCAATATACTTTGCGATTGAAAAAATGGTTAATAAAAGCATTATTGATGTTATTTGTTATTCATTGGTTATTTGATTGCTTTTTTAGACTTCTTTCTTGTGCTATATAAATATTTATTTATTATTGCAGTAAGTGAAGCACCACCTCCAGTCAAGGCAGGAAGTAACAAAACATCAAATGATTCGCCGAGAATTGCATTTGAAGGTGAAGTAGTTCTTCAAAGTTCCTTAGCATTTTTACAAAACAGCAAGGAGAAGGAAGAAAAAGTAAGTATTGGATTAGAAAATATTCAGTGTATTTTTATATGTATTTCATTGCACTTTCTGACCATCCACTACTTAAGAAAATTTAACTAACTCTATAAAAACTTTGTGATTTAAAAAAAGAGTTATAGCTTCTTTTTTCTATTTTTTTTAAATGTGTCATTGTTTTGTATATAAATAAAAATGTTTATATTTAAGACAATGTATAAAAATTAAAATGAGCTATATAAGTGTTCAGTCTTTAAAAAAGTTGTGGTAGGTGGGTCAAAGATTTTTTTATTGAAGCTACTTATAATCCTTCATACGTATACAAACCATACTTTATATTTTTTAAGTGTCAAAAACCTGGTCAATTTTTGGATGCTATTAAGTATAGTTAAATATTGCTTGTCATCTTTTCAAAAGAATAAAAACATAAGATTTTATATCTTAAGTACCATGATTTACTTGTAAAAAAACCTGATATTTATAAATATTTTTTTACTACAATTTTTTTTTTTGTGAAATTCATGAAATGCATAGCTGAAATATACGAAAATATTAAATTATTTATCAAATAGTAATTTTTTTCTATGGTTTATGTAAAATTTACATATTTATATATTCATTAAAAATATTTGTTACAAAATATATTTCTTTTAGTTCCTCAATTAAAGACCTTTTGTTTAAAGTGATAAATTGAAAGATCAAAATATTATGTTGTATCCATAGAAAAATAGGGTTTCAATATCCTGGCAATATTGCTGATTTCATTATTGTCAAATTCTCAATTCAGATTCTGATTCTATTGAATTCTATCTTATTGAATCAATAAGAATTGCTGACATATAATTAATAATATATATATATGACTAATAATCTACCTACACCTCTTAAAGATTTTATGTAGCATGTTGTAAAATTTTCTAGAGTAAAGTACTATCTGTGTATTTTAACCATTCTTTAAAATATCAAAGTGTGTTGTGCTGAAATGTATTAAATAGCACTTACAACATTAATTTAACTAAATTGGTTTTATAAATTTTTAAGTAAAATTTATAAGTAATTAACTGTTAAAATAGAATAACTATTTAAAGTTTTAAGACAACCATACTGATCATTATTTGAATGTTTGATTCCTGAAGGCTGTATCATAGGGCTGATGAAAAAGGAATAAAAAGTTAATGATTCAATTATAAGTTTTTTCATCAAGTAATTTATATTTTATTTTTAGATTAAGCAATCCATGTCATCTCAATGTGAATTACAACAAAGTAGCTTACCCCAAGATGCTTTTGAAGGGGTTGATCCAAATGAATGGGTAATTAGAGTCTATTTCTATAAG
The DNA here is from genome assembly GCA_019973955.1 of Trichonephila inaurata madagascariensis. Taxonomy (NCBI): domain Eukaryota; kingdom Metazoa; phylum Arthropoda; class Arachnida; order Araneae; family Nephilidae; genus Trichonephila; species Trichonephila inaurata. The sequence goes on from BMAV01020277.1 coordinate 41,216, forward strand.
AAAACTGAAATGTCTATTTAATTTTTCTCTAATAGAAAAATTTAAATTCTGTAATTTATTCAAGTTTCAAGAAAAATATGATTAAAAGTTTGTTTGAACCAGTTTATAGTTTTACCCAATTTTACATCTTTATTAAAATCATTTTATTTCATCTTTTCCTGTAGTTTTATTTACACATCAGTTATAAGTACCTAAGTTTATTAAGATTAATAATCCAAGGATAAAGTAATAAAATAATGCTTGACTTTAAAAATATTATGAATTTTGTGAAAAGAATACTTAAAATACTGTAAATAATTTATATCTGAATGTGTAATACGTTTATATTACTTTGTGTTGTATTTGTTTTATGTTAAAATTGGGATATTCGTTAGCAACGCCGTTCCTAACATTATAATCGCGATTCAATGGAAACTTGGCGAAACCTTGGCAATTGAGCCTGTAGTTGGCACCGTTTTTGGTAACCACGTTGGTGAGTTTGCGACCTTATAGATTCTTCTGGAAATTAGTGAAGAAATCTACTAATATCACCATCTATGATGCAAGTGGGTTCTTCGAGAAAAATCCGTGAGGCCTATTAATAAGGAGTCGCTTACCAAAACAGTCTTGTTTTGACTAGTGATTAGGGGTATATTGATTTGACTGTGAAGAGTCAACCAGTGATTAGTTATTACTGTGGCTGTTGTGTAGGACAAGGGAGTGCTTGTGAATAACATTTTACATACTTGTGTTTTAGACAACTGATAGCTGTGTCTGTATGCCGTTGAAGGTGTGAAGGCCTTCTGAGATTTACTCAGCAAATTTGAGTACTGTATCTTGTATTTCAAGGATTGTTTTTTTTTTATAATAAATTTCCAATGCTCCTGAAGAACTGTCTTGCTCTTTGCGACTGATTTGCATAAAATCCTCATATTCCAGATCTACAAATCAATATTTTATCTATATCGAAGTCTCAATACATTTTTTAATAAATCAAATCTTATTTTTAAGAAAGGCAGGGGGATATGGATTATTTGAAAAGTTCAGAACATTAATGTAAAATATATTAAACGTTTTGTTTAAATTGAATTTCACATTCTTGTCATATAAAAATATAATACAAATCTTAAATTTTGATAAGTTTCAATATTTATTAAAAAGCAATAAAGATTATTGATAATCGCACACACAAAAAACTTATTGTAAATGTCTTTTGAATCACTGTATTCTATTCTTTTGATTAAAATATTTAAATTTTTTTGCCAAAAAATTATCAATGTTTCAAGAATTATCCCGTATTTTAAATTATGTGTGTATATGCACACACTGCTGTGGATATTATTGTGGCTATATTACTTCAACCCATTTTGTCTTGTTATATTCTTGCATATATTGTGTAGCATTAATTTAGAATTACAGCTATTTAGTATATTGATTACATATATTTATATATAATGATTGAGAATATACATTTTTTATTTTATACGTGGTTTTACATTTGTGTCATTTAGAGCAGTGATCCGCAACCCCCAGTCCACGGACCGGTTCCGGTCCATAGATCAAATGGTGCGGGGCCGCCTAAGGAACATTAAACTATTGTCATTTTATTTTAAGTATTGTATTTCTCTCTGATTTGCGAAAATTTTCCACGTTAAATCACTTTCATTCATTTTTGGTGTAACTATACTTTATTCTGAAGGCATATTTAAATTTAACTAAATTAAAATTGTTAAATAAATCAAAACAATCTAAAATATAAACAATCAACGTGTTCCACCCTCAGCGGGCTGCGGTAAAATTATCAAACGTTGACCGGTCCGCAGCGATAAAAAGGTTGCAGAACACTGATTTAGAGGATCCTTTCTGTTTAATGGATAAATTTGATTTTCCATTCATGAGATAGAAATAGATTTTCATACATGAATTCTTATTGAATATTTTCTTAATTTTAGGAAGAAGAAGAAAAAGAACATTCACAACAAAATCATTTATGATGTAGTTAACTATTATATGTAAATTGAGCATCATTCCCAATTTTTTTTATGCTGAGGAAACAGTAGATTGGAACTTGTGTTTATGAAATTCTACTGAGTATCATTTTAGTGACATGTAAATACATACAAAAGTCATGATTTTGATGTATGCTTTTAATATTGAATTTGTATGTTTTTATTCTTACAATTTATTATTTGCTACCTTTTTTAAGCATCTGTTTTTGATTGTGTGTATTCGCATATATTATAATCTGCCAAAATAATGGTACAAAGTTTGTGAGGCTTGACATTTATGCTTGAAAACAATTTTTTATTATATTATTATTTAATCTTATGAATTTGTTTCCTCTTTTGCTAATTTTGTGCTCTCTTTCATACATGACATAAGTTTTATTTTAGAGCTTAAGCCAAAATTTTTTCTTTTTGTATTAAAAATTTATCACAAGATGAAATTTTGAAATGTATTTATTTTTTCATTAGTACATAAGTCAGTCACATATAGTTAAAGCCAAGTTTATTTTTTTAAGAAAAATTTATTGATGCTTTACAATATTCTTTCTTTAATTGATAAAAATATTACAGTTTTTATATTAATTTTTATATGCATGGAAAAGTTGAATTTATTGTGCAAGTTTATAAAGAATGTCAAATATATTTTCAGGTTTTTACCTTTTTTTTTTTTCAATGAATGAAAAACTGCTTAGAAACAGATGTTCCTTGATTTAAAAAAAATGAAGGGAAATATAATTTGAATATAATAAAAAATGTACATACAGATCATATGAGATTCATAATATTGGGTTTATTATCACAGTAATGCATCTTTGTAAAGCATAAAGTATTGCATAGGCTGTCTTGAATTAAAATTATACAAAATATGTATCTGTAGCTATATAACAAAATTAAATTAAGAATTTAGAAAAATTTTAATACGGTGGAATATTAAAGCAATCTTTAAGAAAATGCACTGTCATATTGAATATTTAGCCAGTAATGAATTACAATTTCAAAACTGAATTAAAAGGAATATATTTGACAGCCATTGTGCTGAAAGTGCAAAGTATTTGTTTTTTTTTTTATTGCTATACGTTTATGTATTTTTTGTTTGAATCTTTAAAATTAGCTATGTAACATTTTTTAAAACATTTTCATAAAATATGTATCAAGTTAATAAGTAAGGAATGATATACACAATGTGCCATAATTATATAATAATGTTTAATATATATTCTAAACTTGTATGTTTCAATTTCTAATATTTCTAATTTTTTTGCTTAAATATATGAAATGCAAATTAATATGGTTTACAACAGTTTTCATGACCTTAAGAATATAACATAGATTTTGTGCCATGTTCCAGATTTTGCATTTCGGAATATATGGACAATTTTTAATAGTATTTTCCTTATTTTCAATAATCTTGAAAATATTAATTTTAAAAGGCTTTTCTTATATATATGAATGAATGCTCAATTCTGGACCAATGTAAATTAAATCAAGTTTGTGATGTACTTATACATTGTCTAATTTTTTTGCAGATCATCAAACACTTAAACTTTTTTTTAATATGTAATTGAACTCTGCTGGAAATTACATTCATTCAATTTATATCAAAATTTATACCTGTAATTTTTAAAATCTACTTGAAGTATGAAATTTTTTAGAAAATATATATTAGTTTAGTATTTGTAGTTTTTCATATTATTAACTGCTATTTTATACTAAAGGTGTTCAGAAAAAATATTTTAAACTAAATCGTTTGCATGTCACTTATTCGATTAATTATATTTTGCATTATTGACTGTGCGAAGTCAAAAATCGAATTGATGCTATTATTAACAAAAAAATTCAGCATATTTGTGTGATAAATGTTTCATTTCTGCACTTATAGAAATCTTATTTAGTTTTGTTAAATTAAAGTTTTTATTGCTTAAAGACTGTATTTATAATCTAAAATAATAGCTTGAATTCCATTTTTTTTCTCAGGAGCTACAATTTTAAAATTTGAAAAGTGTGCTAAATTTGTTTTTGAATATTTTAAGAATAAAATATGAGCCGGTAATTGTGAATATTTTGTGTAAAACTTTTATAAATCAGTATTTTTTTTTTTTTTATTTTGATGTATTTACTTTTTTATCTATTGAGATCAAAATTTTGATGAGACAATGTGTGGACATATATATATATAAAATGTTGCATATTAACTCCTGTTTATTATTATTGTCTTATTAAATTGTATAAAATAAAATCTTGAGATTATCATGTAGCTCTGCACAATGTATCTTTAATATAGCTTAGAATTTAAATATTTTTTATTGCCTTAAAATACTTATAAACAAAACTATTCATTTTGTAATGATTATGTTCAAATAATTGTTAACTTGAAATTCATGGGAAGGTGTTGACTTTTAAAATCTGTTATAGTACTTTTTGTATCTTTGATAAATGAGTAAAATAACATTTTACTCATAAGCTCGCACATTACAAGCTTCATGAATTTTAGAAAATAATGTAATTCAGCAAACAAAAATAAATTATCATATCTTACCAAAATTTGTTTTGTTTTTATATCCTTGACAAAATAACTTTTCCAGGTCACTTTTCTTATAAAAACTAAACAGTAAAACATATGTATGATTGAAACATTAATGTAGAAATTGCTAATAAATAAATTTATTAACATCTCTTAAAAAATATAAAAAAGTATTAAAGTCAAATTATTCAAATCCTTACAATGCAGCTGTATCTTTTGACATTATAGCAAAATATTGAGATTAATATAATGTGTCTTTATAATAAAAAGATTATTCATGCATATTTATAAAAGAGAACTTATCAGAACAAAATAAGATTCATCTTGTAACTTTTAAATTCCGAGCCAAGTTCATATAAATGCATGAGGTTTCTCAGGCCTCACCTGTGGGCAATTTATGTATAATCTGTAATAAACAGTCTTTATATTTAAGGTATAAAATGGTGTCACTCAACTATTGTTTTAAGTTAATATCTATTTCACATCATTTACTTTAAAAGTCAATTAATACAACTATGGATAATCTGTATACAGCTCACTCCACTTTTATCCGTAGAATTAATAATGATACAACCCTTTGAATTTGTAATTCCTTTGATATAAGCTGATGTTAGATTTTCATCTTGGAGTATTCCAAAGCTAAAAATATCTAACACTTTTGTACCTCTTAAAAACAAAGTTCCTCGTTTTATTTTTAAACTATATTCTCTCATTACCGCCGTTAATATTCCAATTACGATCTTGTGTTTATGTATGGGTCAAAAGCTAGTATGTAAGTGACATTTATTCATTTTTAACTTTAAATTGTTATAATAAGTGATAAAAAATAAAATATTACAATATAGAACATTGTATACAGTTTATAAGATATTCAGACAACTTGAATAGAAATATTTAGTTTCTTACTAGTCAAGATTTCCTACTCAGATCATGCACATTTTGGGTAATTTCTTTTTATACATTTTGTACACTTTCCACTTATTGATATTTTTCAGTCAGCACAAGTATCTACAGTTTTGTTTCTACACTAGAAATCTTTACAATGAACCCTTTTTTGCATCTGCAAATTCTTCAGTAGTATCTGCTTTTGTATGTGTATCTGACTTGTACTTTCTTTTGTGAATATACGCACTACACAACACTTCAATGAGTTGTTGAAGATATTCTCTCCTCCTTACCAGTAACTTCTTTGTGTAAAATCCATGAATCATCCCCTGCAAGATCAAGTATATTGTAAAATACACAAACTGGCCACCTCCTTGATCCTGCCTTCACAGAATATTTCCAAGCCATTTGGTCAGCAATGTCGACACCAAATCTTGTTGAGTTATAAAATATTGTTTCTGGAAGCTTTTTTGGGTGATTATTGCCGATATCAACTGTGGGTTGAAGGCAGCCCAATAATAAGAAATTTTTGCTAGTTTTCCCCTGATAAACTGTCAAAGATATCATCATGCTCCAGTAACAATGTATCGTATAACGACATCTTTACTTTTTTCACAAATTTAGGTACTGCTTTCAAATTTCGTTTCATCGTCCCAGTTAAACTAGTGTTCTTCGTTTTTAACATTTGGGACAGATTTAGTGTAGTCAAAAAATTATCTGTAGAGTGATATTTCTTGCTTTATTTTCGAAAGGCTCTATCAAACGCAAAACGACGTATTCGGAGAGACATAGGTTTACAGGACGTTCCTCATCTTTATAAAAAAAAATATGTAAAATCATTGAGAACATATTTATTATCAACATCAACGGTAAGCTGGAACTTGATACCAAATTTATCTGGTTTACTTTGGCATATATTGCGTGAAACGACATCTAGCTTTAGACGAAAACAGTTGTTCATCAATAGTTATATATGGTCCTGGTTTAGAGCAAATTATCGAATTTTCAATAAATTACTTCCAAACCTGGTATTTTTGATGTACTAATGGAAGTTGTAAAAAAGAATAAGTTGGTTTGTCTTGCAACTGATGGCGCACCTGCCATGACCGGTATTACCAAAAGAGCTGTTGCAAGAATAAAAGAAGCATGCAAACAACACAGAAACAATTTTGAACATTTTCATTACATTATTCACCAACAAGTACTCTTCTCCAAAGTTTTAAATATCGGACATGTTTTAAAAATTGTAAATTATATTCGAGCACATAGACTTAACCATCGTCAATTCACTGCATTTCTGAAAGACATAGAAAGTGAATTCACCGATCTACTATATCATACAGAAGTTCGATGGCTTTCGATTCATGAAGTATGCTGGATGAAATCATAATTTTCATAGAAACAAAAAAAAATACGAATGTGCAGAATTAAAAGATGGACAATGGCTAAAGGACCTGGCCTTCTCAGTTGATATCACAAGTCAACTTAATCTTAAGCTTCAAGGTAAAAATAACCTTGTTGCAACACTATTTGATAACATTAACGCTTTTAAACAAAAATTATTTCTTTGGCGAAAACAAATAGAAAAAGAAAACCTGTCTCACTTTGAAAGCTGCCAATATCTAGTCATTAATTCCCCTAAATTAAAATTTACAAAATATACTCACCTAATTAAATTGTTAGAAATAGAATTCGATCGAAGATTTTCTGATTACAATTCCTGTGAATTACAATTTCGTCTTTTTACTTCACCTCTATTTATCGACGTTGAACTTGTTGAGGAAAATTTTCAAATGGAATTGATGGAGATCCAATGTGATTCTTTGCTGAAACAAAAATGTATGGAAATTGAAATTCCAGACTTTTACACATATTTATCAATAAATTGATTTGCTAAGATGTTATCCTTTGTTACACACGTATAATGACTATCTTCGGAAGTACTTATTTATGCAAGCAATTATTTACTTAATGAAAAACAAAAAGTCAGAAAGGTCGAGATTAACCGATAAACATTTATTAATTTTAAAGATCACATCAGCTCAGCAAATTCAACAAAACTCTGATGATTTGCTTTATGAAAAACGGTGCCAAACATCTAAAAAGTAATTTTGGGACCATCCTTGGCAGGTAAAAATTAACTTATTTTAAGCCGTAATATCTGTATACTTATGTGCCTGTCTATGTAAAAAAATCACATTTATAAATATAAATAATTATGTGTGAGCAATTAATAGAGCTATCATATTTTTCAGATAAGTACTTAATTTTAGGTTTACTGAAATATAACTTTTAAACTTTGTAATGCTTGTTAACATATTCAATACAATAAGTGTAAATAAAATTAATTTTTTTTTAAAGTTTGATTTATTTTATAGTTTAAATATTATTTAAAATTGGTATGAAGATAATGTGCAATATATCTAAAAGTTTTAAATGTTTATTTTTAAAAAAAGTATTCATTGTATTGGAAATAATTAAATTTTGTAACATGCAAAATATATGAGTGCTATAGGTAAAGTAGATTTTCATAAAATGTTTAGGAATCCACACACACAAAAAAAACTTATTTTAAGAAAATCTAAAATAAGGATATTTTTCATCACGATTTTAAAAAATAAATATTTAAAGTCAAAGATAGTGTGGTTTATTTTATTACCTTTGTTTTCCCCTTAGTTTTAAATTATTGCTGTTTAGATTTCTTTGTAAGATTCGTAAACACATGTGTCATCAACGATTCACAGTATCTTCCAAATAAAGCACTAATATTTTATGCATTAATTTTTTACTACTTTTATACTTCTCTTTGAGCACTATCCTTGCATGATATTATAACATTATTTAGATTAATTTATATATTAGATAAATATGTAGCTGAAATGTCTAGTTAAAACTATAAAAATAAATATAAAACAAATCTTGTCTTGCATAACTGTTTAAAATTAATTTTAAAAACAAAAACAGAGTGCAGTGTTCAAAATTTTGTCTCTTTAAAAAGGGGGGGGGGGTTGTTTTTCGCTTATCATTTTAAAATTCAATTTTCCTACTTTCTTTGTATAGAATTATAAAACAAAAATAATACAGCAAAATAATTAGCGATGTATCCTTTATTTTTTAAGACCAAAATAAATTTAAAAATTGCAAAATTTGAAGCATTTTAAAGTTTTGAAGCATCTTATAAATTCTTATATAATAATTTCTTCCTATAACTTTTATTTTCGTTTTATATATTAAAAAATTTCTTGACATTGAGTCTAATAAATGCATAATATAATCATTCTACAAATCGTATTTTATCAATTTTTTTAACTTTGAGAGCATGCAGCCCCCGACTTAATATAAAATAGGTCATGTGGCCCGCCATATCATGAGTTTGACATGCCTGCTGTAAGGTAAGAAATGAACCAAAGTGGTCAAAGCATGCCATTATCCTTTCCTTACGGGGGCCGAATGCCAGTCTAGGGACACGGCTGGTCTATGAGTGATGGATAAAGAAAAGACTCTCCAAAGAGCGAAACAAAGAAACAGGGAAAGTAAGGGTAATTCCGTCCCAAGCCAAAACTGGCAAGGTAAGAACTGAAGGAGGGAGATGTTCTGGAAATATGGGGGGAAGGGGCTTTATAATTTGAAGTGCTTATGGCGCAGGGGAGGTTAAAAACGACCCTGCAAATGGTGCAATATCAGGAAGATCTGTTGGCTGAAGAATCACACCCTTTTTTTGTTGGCTAAAGATGAACGTTTATATTGAATTTTTTTTATTCAAAACATCAAGTTGCAAACAGTAACAAGCATTTTAATTTCTGCCTGCAAATCAAGGTGCACTATACCCTTGATGTCTCATCAACAACGCAACGTAACCTTCTGATGCACACCAGCTTTGGATGGAGATGGTGGTGTCTTCCCTTTTTAAACATATGCTTTTTCTCTAACCACTTGTTTATACACTATCCACTTTTCATCTCCAGTCTCCAAGTGGTTCAAAAACGGTTCCTTTTTGTGACGAGCAAGATTTGAACAACATATTGAAGTTCTGTCCATTGAGGTATCAGCGACTACGTTCGGAACCGTGATTTTAAAAAAGCGCATAAATGGATAATTTTCATGAAGTTTAGTGTCACTTAGATTAGAATACATGTATAAAATTGTTTTCAGGACATTATGACAAAAAAAATTATTTAAGTACAATATTTTGGCAAAAAATTAACTTAGAATAACCTTTTTTCAAAATGTTCTCCTTTTGTGAAAAATGCTTCTATTATAATAATGTTTTGCCTGTCTATAGCTCAGACCTCGCTACAGAGATTCAACTATGATTTTTGAAAAATTCACATTATTTTCAGATTTATAACCCATTGAAATAATTATCGGCGTTTTTTTTTCTTAAAATTTCTCCCCTCTGTTGTCGTAAAACATGGATAACCCCACTTCTAAGTTATAATAGGTTGGGGAGAAAGAAATCCATTATTTTTGCATGCAAATCAAGACTTTATTTAACATGCTTCGGATTGTCCGATTTGGGTCAAATATGCACCTTTTTCTTGTATAATTTGTTCCCATTTTAAAGGTAGCTTAATAATGCCTCTCTCATAGAAGTCTTGGCCCTTATTGTTGAAAACATCTAGTAATCGATTTTCACAATCTTCTCTTGATCCCAATTTCTTATCACTCAGGAAGTTTTAAAATGCGAGTAAAAGAAGGTAATCGCTTGGTGTCAGGTCCGGACTATATGGTGGATGTATTAAAACTTCCCAACCAAGCTCCCAGAGGTTCTGGTGAGTCACTACAGAAGTGTGTGGCCTGGCGTTGTCCTGATGGAACACAACACCTCTTCTGTTGGCCAATTCTGGCCATTTCTGGTCAATCGCTAGCTTCAAACAGTCCAGTTGATCACATTAGAGATTTGAATTTAGTGTTTGGCCACGCGGAAGCAACTCCTAATAAAGAATTCCTTTAGAATTCCACCAAATACACAGTAGAACCTTCCTGGCCGTTAGTCCTGGTTTGGCCACCGTTTGAGCTGCTTCACCTCACTTTGACCACGATCGTTTTCGCACAATATTGTAGTATGTGACCCATTTCTCATCCCCAGTCTCCTTCCAATTAAGAAATGGGTTGATTTCATTCCGTTTGGCCAAGACTTCGCAAATGGAAATTTGATCCATCATGTTTTTTGGTGTTAATTGGTGTGGCACCCGAACATGAAGCTGCTTTTTTAATCCAACTTTGCTAAATGGCTTAAAACTGTTTTATGGTCGATCTTTAGCTCCTGAGCGATGCTACCATTACTAGCAGGCCGGTCAAGTTCGATTATTTCTGTGATTTCATCGACATTTTCGACGATGGGCCTACCTGTGCGAGGTGCATCTTTAACATCAAAAATATCTGAACGGAATCGACGAAACTAAAATTGCACGTAATTAGCTGTTACAGTACCAGCACCATAAACATCATTCGCAATTTCAGTCACCTGGTTTGTATTTTCGCCTTTATCACTTAAAAAGGACCAAATTTTCTCTTTGTTGGCTTCCATTTTTTAACACCCTGTAACTCACAACTGAATGGAGCAAACAAAAAAAAGCAAAATAATTTTTTTTAGTGTGAAATGTCATCTTCACAACGAGCATAAATTCGAAATTGTTTGATCAATACTTCACGAGATATCAACACTGCAGTCATCTACCGAAAAAATAATGGATTTCTTTTTCCCCAACTTAATATATTTCAAAAATTCTAGTTGAGCCTCTGAACAGAGGTCTGAGCTATATACAGACAAAATATTATTATAAAAGAAGCATTTTTCACTAAAGGAGGATATTTTGAAAATGGGTCACTCGAAGTTCATTTTTTGTCAAAATATTGTACTAAAATAATTTTTTATTGTAATAATATTCTTAAAACAATTTTATGTACATTTTCTAGTCTAAGTGACACTAAATATCGTAAATATTATCCATTTATACGTTTTTGCAAAATCACGGTTCCGAAAGTAGTCGAATACCTTAAATCTTTTCGCTCGTGTGGCATCCAAACAGAGAATTTGGACACGAAACCAAGTATTTTAATGTAATCCAAAGCAGTAGTCTGATGAATTCCAAGCTTGAAGCTCATTACTGTGGAAGTTAACGTGGGATTTGCCTTGATCATTTTGCGTAGCACTTTGCGACTGACATGTGTTTATCTTCCGATCTGGATTCATCTTTCAAAGAAAAATCCCCCAACCAAAATTTCATTTTTGGCATGTTCGAGCTCACTGGCGTAGGTAGTTCTGTGTAAGCCCCGTATCAAAACTTCTTCAGGGCCTTTTTTTAGAAATGAAAACCTTGTTACTGGTACTGTAGTTACACCTGTTGGGGCCCCTTTAGTTTGGGGGGCCCGTATCATTGATACGGCGGTAGCTACACTCCTGTTCAAGCTGCTACTCTCTAAACATGTCACATGTGTTTCCTTTTGACTTCAGCGTGTTATTCCCTTTTTGGAACTCAAACAACATACAATGTCTTAAGTGCATTTTTTCTTCATTCGTGTTGACAGTTTTACAAGTTTAAAAAAACTGACTAAAATGCAAAAAAATGTGTATAAATTATCAATAGTGTCTAATCTAACTGTTTAATCCAGTTTCAGTCGGATCCCAATTCTTGCTAAAGATCGACAACGCATAAAAGTGGATGTGTTCAAAAACGACACAATAAATTTTACGTGTTTTTCGATTCTATTTTAGTGGTGCTTATGTGCAAAAGTCAACGATCAGATATTGTTTAACAAATGAAAACACAATGCAATTATAAAAACTTATTGTGATGAATAAGAGAGTATAAAGTATGCTATAAAATTTTACACTTTTGTGTACATAAAAATATTAAATGTAATCCGCACACATGAGCTATTTCGGAAAACCAATTCACGTTTTTATTAAACGTGTATTTGAGAACCTTTACCTTTTAATTTGAGAAATAAATTATCTTGTTTCTTTTTCTGGCTACTTATAGAATTTCAAAAAGGGAAAGGAATTTATCAGCTTTCATCTTGAACTTTCTATAGAAATCCAACTTTTTAAAAAGGTTTCTTTTTTTAAAGTTCTCGGTTTATTTTTTCATTTAATTTATTTGAAATTTAATATTTCTCCAAAAAAAAATCAGTTGTGTGTGTGTGAGGAAATATTTACAAAACTTTTATTTAACAATAACCAATGTACTCGAAATAAGTTTGACTACAAAAACATGGCTTCAAAAATTATTAATACCTTTTTCCTCTCATTTAATTAAACATTTTAATAGAATACGCGTTTATATAAATGTACTTATTTTTAAGCGGTATTTACGAGTTCGTTTTTAAAAAGTTCAACCAAAGTAATATTCGCGTAAAAAGAATTGCTTTTTACAGCTGTGGTCTTAAAAATTTATCGACTCATGGAACCTTTAGAAATATTGTGGTATCCCACGAGCTGTGGGTATTATCTCTTCATCATCCACGTGACCTAAGTTTGAGGGGATAAAAGACTGACCACTCAAAGATTCCATACTAAAATTAGTTTATTATTATCTCAATTTATATTCAGCAAAACAACACAAATCTAGGAGGCTTATGATCAGGAGTGATGAGACATAAACTACCATTCTAACAAATAGCGCAATGAACTACCGAATCTATCTTTATAGATGATTTCCTATCTTACTAGAATCCGCTCTAGTATTAAAGTTTAATATATAATCTATATCTTATACCTCTAATCCACGGCGAACAGCTACCAGTCCTTATATCGTCAATATAATACTTAATCCAACTTGATCCGGCAAATAGATAATCTTTAGGTTTCGAACCCACTTAGAACTCTCCTTCTTAGAACTTCACTTAACACTCATAGAACTCCCCTAGCACTTCCTAGAATTTTCTCCTCTTAAGGCCGTATCACACGTATATTTTTCATGCAATTTTTTCTTCCAATTTTTGGCCGAATCTGAGGGGGAAGGGTTGCCGTAAACAAAACGACACGCTCTGACGTCAGCCGCGCTCTATCTCCACATTGAAAAATTACTCGCCGATTTTTCTGCTTCGGAAAATGAACATCCAAAATTATTTCTTTCATTTCGCTTGCGCAATTGTTGATGGGTGTAAACTAAAAATAGAGCCCCATTCTATTTAAAATATTATGCACCGTTAAAATATTATGCCCCATTTAAATATACGGCATATCTAATATGTTAGAACGAAACCGGAGCCGCCATCTTGTTTATGACGTAGGGCGCCGAAGAACCCCATTGGCTGGAATTTCAAGCAATTTTATTTGGAACAACTTTTGAGCTCGCTAGCAAAAAATTGTTCTAAAGCGTTTGCTATGGCAACTGAGTAAAAATTGCACGAATTGAACGAAAAATTGCTTGAAACGTGTACGTGTGATACGGCCTTTAGAACCTCGCTAGCGCTTCCTAGTGCTCCTCCTCTTAGAACCCCACGCGAATACTAAAGCTCCCGTATATACACAATTCCTAATCTGCATAATCGCGTTCTGTTCTTGAGTTGGTTGGAGAGAATTGCCATTGTGGCCCAAAAATTTCCCAAGAGGGTTTTTAGTTAAAAGGTGCTATAAAGCCCCGTCACAATATCAAGTGATATTTTTGTGAATCCCTTTTCACCCTCTGCATATATCCTAAGAATATTTGAATTAGATCAACATGTAATGTGTATTTTACGTAAAGGCAGTTATGTAAAGAAAGTTACTGTATTTCTTGCTAAAGAGTTTTAACTTAAAATTAATGTAATTTATTAATAGCATTGATTCGTGATCCAGATATCCCTTTCTATTGAATTATATTTATTGAATGAGATGTGTATACACATGTGTGTGTATGTGCTTACCATAAAATCCGGTTTAAAACGAGCACTTATTCTTTCAAATTGCATTTTTTTTTAATTTTGAGGTATATTCGCTGTATAACGTGCACCCCCTTTTTAACGAAATGTTCGTATGCAATGCTTTTATGTTTTGAAGTCATTTACTCGAGATATTTTCCCAGGTATTCGAAAAATATAGTATACTTCTAGAACTACAACTCTTTTAGTTCTTAAGGAATGTCATTTCTTTTAAATAAACTGTATTTCGATATACATAGAAGTCTAATTATTTTTTACGCCCATCTCTTTTTGTATTTCTAAAGCTCTCATTCTTATACCCGGCGTATAACTCGTAAATTTCGATCTTATTTTTGGTGTTAAAAGTACGCGTTATACGCCGGATTTTACGGTACATTTTTTGGCTCAACTGTCAAAATCTAAGTCTGTTGAAGTTATTAGTAGTTACATTTCATGTTCTGCATTTAATTTGATTCTATATTTTGTTTTTGTTGCCAACCACGTTGTGGAAAAATTTTCACTTAAAATCGTTGTTCCAAAGGGAATTAAAATGTTTATAAGGGAGTGAGAATCTTCTGTGTATTTTGCATGGATTTGCAACTAAAATGTTAGCTTAATTATAGATTTTAACGTCGAAATATATCGATATATTGTTTCCTCTCCTTCACTAAGAAGCCTTCAGATTTATCATAGTACTCGAAATTATTTTTTGTGGGGGGGGGGGGGGGGGGGGGGGGGGGGGGGGGGGGGG
>BMAV01020277.1:61660-95020 GCA_019973955.1 Trichonephila inaurata madagascariensis
ATATTTGATAAAATATTTTATAAATTATGAACAAATTCAAAATTAGCGAAATGTTTACTTCAGTATAATGAGAAAGGTGTACTTTAATATCATGAAAAATTTCAAGCATGTACATATAACAGATTTTGAGAAAAGGTACATCAAAAACAACCTACTTAACATTGTCAGTATAAAGAAAGAGAGAGAGAGGTTTATAACTCCCCTTAAGTAAGTTACTTTAAGTAATAGATGGACCACCTGTATGGTGCCTCATAAAAAAGTGATACCTGCTCCCGGGGAATGTACTAGGTCTGCAATGATACATACCAATCTGCAGCCCCATTGGAAATAAAAATTTTTAGCAATAGGATAAGTTTTATGTGAGAATAGTAGTTGATATATTACGATGTTAGAATCGATAAATTAATTATCAAATACATTATTCAGTTCTGATACATTTACAAGTATTGTATTTTAAATCACTGTGAATCTGTACTTAAAAATTTTTATTTTTTATTTTTATATATTGTTGTTCAGCTTCCTCAGTAAATTAATATTTCTTAAAAATAATCTTATCGATAAGCTCGCTCTCCCCACGTATTGCACGTCCTTAGCGGACGCGCCCCATAGTTTGAGAACTGCTGCCCTAAAAGTTTTCAAAGAATACATTTCTCCCCTTTCATTTAAGCATAAAAATTCCAATTACAAAGCCCGAACATGGAAAAAAGGAGTTGCAAAGTTTCGAAAAAGTTATCAGATCAGCAATTTTTTTTTTTTTTTTTTTTTAAGAAAACGAAAATTTTTCTGGAAACACACAGCTACACTGTGGCACATTATACTGTGGTATGCAATATCGATAAAATAAATAAATCTCTCTTTGTGGGAAATTTGCGAAACCCTATATGCTCCAAGTTTGAGATGTCTTAAGTTCTGACAAGAAAAGAGATTTCTGAACTCTACACATATCTAGAAAAAAAAATTGACTTATAAAGACAAAACTGTGAATAAAAATTTCACTTAACATTTACTATAAGAGATTGGTTGATTTAATTTTTGCTTCATCGTGCTATGGAAGAAAGCGCTCATATATAAACTGTAATGCTCTCAGTAAATATCATCTAAGATTAATTGATAAAAACATTACTGTTATTGTGGAACGATTACAAGATCTGATTCTGGGGCACTTTTTATGAATTTCTGGAAGGACTATCAAATTTGAAAGTATATGTAACAAACATTTGGTATATTACGACCAATGAAGCACAAACTATGACAGGAAAAGACTGGCATAGTTGGAATTTTTTAGTCAAAAATATCCTTGGAATGATATCTTGCTACATTGTGCGTCATATATCAATATGTTCTGTATAAAACTGTCTAGAATATGAAAACCCGAGTTATGGATATAATCCCGAAGCTTATAAGTACTATTCGCTCTTTTGTGGGCTTTCAAATAATTTCGAGATATTTTTCAATCCACACATGCATGTAATCAGAATACTCTGATGTGCTGTATTACTTAATAATAAAATATATTAGTCCAGGACACATCTTGAAATGAGTTTGGGAGTTAAAAGACAAGAAGCGTCATTCTTCAGCAACAAGCATTGGTCTATGGAATGTGAAATATCGGAGAGTATGGCTTACGGGCTTTGCATTTTGCACGGATGATATCTGTCTCTTAAGCAAAATCAATATCGAAATGAAAAAAAAAAAACTAATTTACTACTGTGTATTTATTGCGGCGTTTTTTCAGAGGTTTAAAACAAATTGTTCTGTTTGCTAATTAGCTAGCTAAAAACGACTTGTTTCATTTCCTGAGGTCATGCAATAGTCCCAATAAATAGAGACAAACTTAAAATCCATGAAAATGACTTGTGAAAGCTTCCATCTTGAATTTGAGCAAAGATTGCAAAGCCATTGAAAAAGAAAGACTTGGAAGTTTTCAGTATGCCTTTTATTACTTTAATCGTAAAATGTCATGATAGAATATAATGTTGTCCTAGCTGGATTCTTTTCATAATTAATGCTGTGGTGAACACAGACCTCTCTTAAAAGGAGTGGGTGGCTACGGTAGCCAGGTGGTCAAGGTATCGGATCGGGGCTGGCATGTCCCAAGTTCGATCCCAATACCACGAAAGACCCACCATTTAGGGGAGCGATGCACGTTAAATCTGTCGAGAGCTCAAACGTCCTCCCGTTGGTGTGGTGTGGTAGTTAGGAGAGGGGGTGACAGCTCAGGTGTCATCCACGTCACTTGACCATGGTTCAAAATTACGAGGTCCGTCGCCAAAAGCCCTCGTGTAGCTGAACAGTGCGACGTTAATATTCAATCTCTCATTTACTTAAAAGGAGTGGCTACGTTCTAAAAAACACGTTGACGAAAGCACCGAGGTGTAATCTTTGCGGGAATGAAAGGGAGTTCGAACCCCCACCCCCTCTAGTATATGCCACTGGATATTGCTGTTTTTGTTGTGATCTGGCCAATAAGATAGATCAAATCCATTAACTCAAAAATATTTAAAAAAAAGTCGAAGACAAGAAGAAGAAACTCAATGAAATTCCTCTTAACAAGCCACAAACAGAATAAAAGATATTTAGGGAGGATTGATCAATACTACATATATTCCACTCATGGAGAAGATCAAATACTTCTTTTCAAATTTTAGGCACCTCAAATGATTCATTTGGAATCTTGATATTGCATTCTGCTGATCACCATTACTCTCAAAAACAAAAGAACTACCCGATTGTTTTCCCACTTTACTATTGACGCATTGCAGGAGAATGCCAAGAAGAATTAATAGTTGAGCAAGAGCGACTCTTTAGCAGGTCTATAGAAATTTATGGCGGTATGGGTCAAAGCCATTGGAGTGCCTCCATAAAAAAATAACCCACATGAACTAACAAATTTTTAATTTTTACCTTAGATATTACCCTCGTCACTTCTGTCTGGGTGTTTTTTAGAATGTAACCCCCCTCCCTCATAAGAGAGGTCTGTGTATGCCACTGATTCGATGGGATCCCTTTTAAGTGTATTTCACAGTAGGAAGAAAGTCTTTATAGCAAGGTTAAAGTAGAGATTGAACACCAGTACGAAGCCTGGGTGGAACAACGACTTTGATAACTGATGATAAAAACCTTTGATAAGATCAGATTTCCTAAATCTGATATCTTATGCCCAGTAAGAGTTACGTAAACCTGGCATTAGAAAGAAACAGGAGGGCTATTGGTGACGGATATAGTGCACCATGCTCAAGTGACGAAGACGACACTTGAGCTTACACCCTCTTCTCTAAACTATCTCACCCCGCCAACGGGAGGACTTTGAACTCAACAGATTTAACGTGCATCAGCCTTTTGCTATTGCCTTCTGTACATGGTGGGTCTTCAGTGGCACCAATATTTCGCCCGGAGTCTGTGTTCAAATTAGATTAGGGATCTCTTAGACATTTAGAAATGCAGTCACAGCTTCATTATTTTTCGAGCTTATTATGCTTTATAAAAATTAATACTGCCTATCAAAATATTCTTCTTTTATTTTTGACATGATGTTAAAAATTTTGTCCATCACGGACCTAGAGCTTTGAAACTAATATTTGCTGCTTTCTGTTTCATCCACTATCAACCATGGTTTGCGTTTTAATTCATGTTAACGGTATTTGTAACGCTATTTTATCGCCTTTTGTTTATATTTGAGGCAATTTGTTTGTACTAAAGAGGTGGTACTGATAAGATTTTCTGATTTTTGAAATTATTGGGCATCTGAGTTACTATACCGGCTCGGAAGAGAAACTGTGTGAAAATGTTTTTGGTGCCGCTTGCTCGATTTTGCTCCCGCACAAGCAAATGTCTCATTCAACCAACTTTGAAATCTTACAATACTTCCTTCATACATATCAGGGGCTTAGCTTCAGGTAAATTTTCCTACAGAATTTTATTTTTTGTTTTTATGTGTTAAAAATCGAGTAATTTTATCCAACATCACACAATTTTTTGCACTCACTATAATATTTAATGTAAAATTGAAGAAAAAACAGCAAAAATATTTACAAATATATTTTTGATGTTTTATCTTCAAATTTTTTTGTAACTCCAGTATGATAGCTGTTTAAAATATTACCCGAAATTTTTGTACCTCCTTCAAAAGAGATATATATATATATATATATATATATATATTCCTTTTAAACTCTTGTACACTGATACTGTTGCTTTTTAGGAGATCTATTTCACTATCTTCATCATTATTATCAGGGTTCTCTGTATGACATATTTAAATCATTTTCTTATCACGTTGGAAATCTTGAGGAGATTGTGTTTTTTGTTTCCTTGGAATTTTTATCATGTTAATTAATTTTTATATGAATATATTTTTACAAGAAAAAAAATGGGATTCATTTTTACTTTTATCTTTGTCTAAATACTTTAGTTTCATAATTTTATCTACTATTAGATAAATGTTGTTGACCATTACACTTTCATTAATAGTTTCATTATTTACATAACTACATTAAATTTTCTCTTCATTTTACTTGTATAAATATGTTTAGTTTCAAAAGTTAATTCATATTTGATACTTTATTAAGTTTGAAATACTTCATTTCAAAAACTTACTTTAAGGAGCTATACATTTACTATCTCTCAAAATATACCTTTTTTTTTATAAATAAGCTTTAGTTTCTGATAAGGTTCTTCAAATTTAGAAGATTTTCATAGCTGTCTTATTCAAACAATGTAACTGATGTTAAAATAATATTTTAAAGACTTTATAATTGTAAATTAATTTTTTATGTTAAAAATGATTTGGGATAGTTAAATATTTCTAAAATGTAATATTTTAAAGTAATAACTAAAAGTTTTTATCTTCTTACTAAGAATTTTATTAAAATAATTTTATTTTAACATTTTGTCTATATATACATTATTTTTAATGCTGGTAACAAGTATTTCATTTTATATTTGTTTGGCATTTCTTACTCCTCTGACTGCATGTCCTGGAATTTCTTAAATTGTACAGCTAAGCAAAATTTACTCATCTTATGGCTCATCTATGGGCATAGGCTTTTTACCTCTATTTTAAAGCATGTGCTGCAATTTCAGTGCTTAAACATCAGTAATACATAGTATGTAGATTAAAGACTTAAAATCTGGTTTGGGCCAACAGTTGAGATATTAGTTTTTCTCTAAATTTCATATATTTGAGTTGAATTAATGGATTAGATAGATTTTCTATTCTTAGTTTTGTGTATTTTTATAAGATATGATTTGCAGGAAACATTTAGCAAATAACAGAACATGTTTTTAGTGAAATATTAAATTTTAAAAGTGATTTTAGACAAAAGCAGCTATATCAATAATGATAATTATGTATCGATTCTCCTCTAGATAACTCGGTGCAAAGAACAAGAGTAGGATTTTGCCTTGAACATTCTTTTGAAGTATACTAAGTGTAGTTTCTCTTGTAATTTAAGCATATGTTATATATTTAAATAGGTACATATAATTTGGAATATATAATCATAATTAGTTGTTTAGTTGTACCTGAGAAACTTGTACATCGATAAAGTAATCTCAAAAGAAATGGAATCAAAGTTAACTTTTGGAATCCACATATTCATTCTCACAGACCTCCTTATATAATACTTATTCATTACTCTCTTGTGGTATTTTCAAATAAATTTATAAATCAAATCAAATGATTGTCATTTTCACAAAATGAACATTTGATAATAAGTAAAACAAAATCTTTGGCAATGCATCATTATATCACAAATATATTTTTCACTTATATTCCAAAAATCATTTTTAAAAAGGAATGTAAATTATGCATCTCAATTAAAATGTTCAGGAAAATACTTGAAGGCAAATTTCCAAAAAAAGAAAGCAATATAAATTTACAATGAATATCAAAGCTAAAATCTTAATGAGTTTTTCTCGATAAAAACTATAAAATGTTTATTCTAAAAAAATAGCAATCTATTATGGAGAACACATGATCTTATTGGAATAAGCGAACATTTCATGGTATCTTAGTTACCAAAGTATGCAGTTTACCAGAATGAAAGTGTTATTGCATCATGAAATAAATCTCAAAGAACATCCCTAAATCCAAGGGCTCCCTATTCTACACTCCAGCCATATAAATCATGAGCCATTCATCATATTTGTTTTGGTTCAAAGGACAAACAGAACAGTAGGCTTCCCATGTAAACTTTTCTTGAATAAATTTTGTGTGTTGTAGTTTGTTTTTTTTTGGTTACTGTTATGAATAATGGGTATATACCATATAATTGTGTATCTCTTGACTGTAATGTTTTTCTTTCAGCTGTTAATTATGAATTTATCAAAGTGGAGAAAACTGGAGAGAAAAAAAATGTTGGACTTATTACCCTAAATAGGAAAAAGGCCTTAAATGCCTTGTGTGATGGTTTAATGACAGAGATGTCCATTGCTTTGAATGCCTTAGAGAGCGACAAAGAAGTTGGAGCTATAGTATTGACTGGAAGTGAAAGAGCATTTGCAGGTGAAGATGATTAAATCATTTTAATTTCTTTTGAGAAGGGGAAAAGATGAAATTTAAAACTAATTAAAGACACACACACACTATATATATATATATATATATATTTTTTTTTATTCTCTAATATGTATATGACATTTTTGTAAAAATTATGAAATATAGGTACAGTGTCTTGACCTGTTATAAGTTTTGACAAATGTTCCCCTCCCTATAAAGGAAATTCTGAAATGAGTTTGCAATTTGTTAAATTTTGTCTTCAAAAGAATACTAAATTAAAATATAAATAGAAATTTTCAAAAATTAATCCTGATAAACGATTGCATAATTTGTATTTTTCATCTTAAAAAATGTAAAGGATTGCTTGTATGAGTATTGTTAATATTTATTAAGTGTGATTTCTATAATCTTTGCTTTAAAAATGAACACAATTATATTATAATACAACTTGAAACACTGTACTGATGAAAATCTGAGGAGCACAAGTTTACACAGTAATCTGCTGAGACTCCTAGAGGGCTTTGACTAATGCAAATGTAAGGTTTTTGGCTCAAATATTTGCTTAAGGGTTTCCAAGGTAGGCAATAAATATATCTCTTGCACTTCTATCAACAGGATCATCCCCTCTAGTGATAGGGTAAACTCTTTTAAGATTAGGGGTGTGGTTTCTCAATTGTAAAACTAGAAAAAGAAATACATCTTTTGAGATCAAAGAGGTTTCTGTCTTTTGGGGGGATACATAATGTCAAAAGATCATTAGATCTTGGCCATAAAAGAGCTGCCCATTTTTATATATGAATATTGAAAATATTTAAATAGCTATATTTTTTAAACCAATTCTAAAGAAAGAATTAAACTATTTAACCCCTTTTGAAATGGACAAATTATATATGCATTCTTGACAAACATCTCATACTGTGGGGCATGTCACATGTAATTTTTTAGATGGAATATTTTGTTTGCCAAAGCTTGTGGTTTGAATAAAATCCAGAGATGGAAAGGATACACTCATTTAATTATAAAATATATTTACAGTTAATTTACACTTAATTTCATGTAGTAAAATGTGAATTGAAACAAATCACACCTTTGAAGATGTAGTTAAGTTCTAAATTACAATGTGGTTGCCTTTCGGGCAAAGGTGAACAAAAAGATTGCATCTGATGCTTTTCCTGTTAACAATAATAATGAAAGTTGCAGTTGGGGTAAAAAGAGTAGGAATGATAATACTCACTGTTAAGGCTAAGTTGGAAACAGACACTTAAATTTTTTGTAACATTCCAGATGCCTAGTGAATTTTGCATTCATGAAAATTAATTATACTAACTCCTTCCTTTTAAATGTGCTCTGTAGATAGTTTAAAATTAAACTTAATTTATTCATTGATTTTTGAATAGGCCATAGACCTCATTCAATATAGTATTATTACTCATTCCAAAGAAGTATTCATCAGTAAGTGTTTTTCTTTTTTCCCCCCAGCTGGAGCTGATATTAAAGAAATGCAGAATAAAGCTTATGCAGAATGTTTTGGATCAAACTTTTTAGCTCAGTGGGATCACCTTGCTAGAACTACCAAGCCTGTTATTGCTGCTGTCAATGGATATGCAGTAAGCAAACTTCCATTTTATAATTCAATTCATAAATAAATTACAATTTTTGGTGTACCCTAAAATTCGGCATATAACGCACTCCTTTGTTTTCAAGCTTCATATTTTTAATTTTAAGGTGTATTCACCATATAACCTTTTGTGTTTTGAAGCCATTTATTCGAGGTATTATCCCAGGATTTTGAAAAAATAGTATATTTCTAGAACTACAACCTTTTAAGTTCATAAGGGATGTCATCTCTTTTAAATAAACAGCATTTTGATCTATGTAGAAGTCTTAATTTTCTTTATGCTCATCTCTTTTTTTATTTTTAAAGCTATCATTTTTATACCCGGTGTATAACGCGCTCCCATAAATTTCAATTTTATTTTTTGGGTTAAAAGTACACGTTATATGCTGGATTTTACAGTAAATTGGTGAAATTTTGTATAATCATGTTTTATGCTAACTCTTTCTCTCTTATAATATTATATTTGCGTGTGTAAAATTTTATATTTGAAAGTTCAAGTATCTAACTTTATACTAATAGCATCTTGAAATCCATCCATCGTATGGTTTTACTATTTTTTTAACTACCTTTTTTATTTATTAGTGAAAATATTTGAAAATTATATTGACAATTTCCTGTATTGCAGTATCGGAATCATTATGTGAAATCATAATTTTTAGCAAAATAGTTTTGTCAAATCCATCACATGACTTGTCCTTTATGTTTCGATTTTTTATTTGTATGTATATATATGCAACTTAAGTATTGCAAGTAAATGAGGAGTGCATCTTGGAATTTTTCACCGGTGTTTTGTAAATCCTTGCTGTAACTACCATAAAATCTCCATCCAAATAAAATTTCCATCTTATTTTTTGTGTTCAAAGAGCACGTTATACGCCGGATTTTACGATAAATGTATGAAATTTTTTATTCTTAATTCTTTTTATTGTTATTTTATAGTTTTTTACTTTTGAATTTTACCTATGTTTCCTTTTTTGCTCTTTTTGTGAAAGAAATAAAAATGAAAATTTTTTATTTAGGGAATGTAACACTTCTGAACATTTATGTAAATTTCTTCAGCAAATATACAATTTTATTATGTATCAATTAAAAAGAAACGTGTATCATAGCTTCGAGTGAATAATAAAAATATTGATACATGCTACGATAAATAAGGGAATTTATTAATCATAAGTATTGAGTTTTCTACTAATATCAATATTAATGTGTGTTAATTAGATTTTAAAGTGGTAGTTATATTTTACAATGATATATAAAGTATTTTTATTATTAAATAGCTTGGTGGAGGATGTGAAATAGCTATGATGTGTGATATCATTTATGCTGGAGAGGGAGCCAAATTTGGACAGCCTGAAATTCTAATTGGTACCATTCCTGGTAAGTGTCATATACATAATTGAAATTTCATTATGCACCATTTTTCAATGAAATTGCATAATTTTGTGATACTAATTTGATATCGGTGTGTTACCTTCCAAATTGTTGAAAGTTTTTGCCAAGTTGAACAACAACATTACAATATGGTTGCCATAATTTGGTACTGTGGTTATATAAAGCTTATGAAAATAACCATTGTTTTTTATTAGTTTAATTTTATTGTGGTAATCCTATTAACATCAAGGGATTATTTAGATTTTTTGAAAAAAAAATGAACCATTTCCATATTGGACATAGCAGTATTCTTACAACTTCTTTCTGTAAAACATTTGATATCTTTGAAATCTCAGAAATTATTGGTGAATACCAAAATCTTTTAAGAGTATAAAAGCATCACATTTAATTATTATGTAACAAAATATTTATTAAACTTGCACTTTTGGTCTATTTGGTTTTTTATGGGTTTAGGTTTCTTTATTTTAGTTCAGATTTTGCTCTAATTTTGGCTATTATGAAATGTGACAGATGCAGGAAAATAGTTTCTAAAAAAGTAAGAAATTGGAGGGCAGAATTTTTAAATGCCTTGATCTTACTACACAAATTTGTACTACCATAGTAATAAATATGATTAGCATAGTTCTTTTTTTATTGATAGCAAATTAAGAATTTTCAGTATAACTTTTGATAAATGCTTTCTTAATTTTTTCACATCTTGTAAAAACTCATCATTTGTTTTTCTCTTAATACTTAATTTAATCTTTCAGCCTAAATTATTTTTTTAAAAGTATTACTAGTCTCTTTACTTTTTAAATTACTTTTTCTTTCAGCATTTAGAAATTACATATATTCAGTTTTTTTTTTTATCTGTACTTAAAACTTTTCCAGTGCCTTTTGTCATAGAAAATATAAGCATGTTTCTTTTTTATGGCACTTAATTTTTTTTTCTTTTGCATTTAACTTTTTTGATTCTTCTATCTTTACCTGCTTCAAGTTTCAGTCATTTCTTAAAAATTTATTACAACTAGTTTTTCTACTACTAGCGACCATCTTGGATAGAAAACTATACTTACCTTCAAATATGCTTATTTGGCAGATAATTCCTATTTTGTTGTGCAACAGAATATTAAGAAATGAACATTATGCATTAAATTTCAGTTAATTAATAAGCATTAAATTTCAGTTAAGTTTAATAATATGAGTTTGGTGAACCTTAGGAGATAATTACAGAATACATATTAGATTTGTTTATATATTAAATTAATTGAAATGCATTTTAATAGTAACAGTTCACATTGAATTCTATAATTATAAAAAGAATTCTCATTTCTCCAATATGAAGGTAGTTTTTTGTATGGATAATTTATTATCAATCCATTGGGCAAAATTTAAGTATACTAATATTTTGTATGAGACATAGTGAGAATAAGCAGGATTCTCTCCTTCCTCCACCTGAAACAATTACATAAGTATTTTACCTATTTCCTCTAGACTGCTACAAATTGTACGTACAATTTTTAGTTAAAACTGTTTGTTAGGAAAAATCATTCATCTGCAACCTTGTTTTGTTTTATAAAATTCTTATTTTATATGGATTATGTTTGCTACTTACTATTTAAGTTTAATTTTATTGTTTTAATTCCTCAAATTCATGGGCTTGATATTGATTTTAGGTGCTGGAGGAACTCAAAGATTAACCAAAGCTGTTGGGAAATCCAGAGCTATGGAGATTGTTTTGACTGGAGAACAGTTTACAGCCCAAGATGCCGAAAAATGGGGTAATTTTCTTTTGCTGAAATTCATTTAAATATTTACAAATTTTCTAGCAAGATATTTGCTCTAAGAATCCTGATTTCTGTAATTTGTTAATTATTTTGTAGTAACTGTGTATTTTTGCAACTACCTTACTATCCCTTCTAACCAAGGTAATCTGTTGGTCATAGTCACAGATGTGAAGCCAAAACTGTCAAGTTGTTGGTTGGAATTCCGATACCTGGTATTTAAAGATGCTGAAGTAGGTTAAATCCATCTTTAAGGCTCTCACATTGGTGGGTTGTAGAACTTTGAATAGTGCAGTGCCACCTCAGGTGTCAATACTCATCACTTAACCATGGTTCAAAATTACCAGATCCATTACCAATTGCCCTCATGTTACTTTGGAATTCAATGATAATAAAACACTTACTCACAATCACACTGACAAAGTTTAGTATTTTTTTTTTCCATGAGGAAAGAAGAATGACTATTTGTAATTTAAAAATTTTATATAATGTAACCATATTCATGTAGTATATTTAAAATCTTTATTGCTTAGATATATCTAAAAACCTATGGGCTTCTTAGAGATGTTCTGTGATTCTTTACCTCACAGAATTTCAATTCAAATTATAAATTTACAGCTGTGGTAAAAAGCAAGTGCTGTTTTCAAAACTTATTGCTTTTTCTAGATGTGTTGGTTATAGTTTCAAAAAGCCTGTTTCCTAAAATATGGCATGCAAATTTGAACTTTTTTGCTTTTGAGGTAAAATGTTACATTCTTGAAGTAATTTTATTACATTCTGTTCTTTCTGTTATTGACTATTTCCACAATCCCATTGTCATAAATGTAGTTTTAGTCAAAAATTGGCAAAAAAAGAGTGTTGTGTGAAGCATAGAAATATGAAATACAAACAAAGATGGTTGTACAGTTTGTCAAATTACCACTAGAAATTAAAAATCCATGGTTTCCATTAGATAACAATAATGGGTTAGCAAAACTTTGCACTTTTCTTTACTTTGGCAATTTCCAATAATATGGTTGCGATAATACACAAGTACTGTATTTTATATAGTAGTTTTTGTTACATGTAATGCAAGAGATAATCATAATTAATTTTCACAAAATACATTGTTTTATTATTTGTTTTACAAAAAAAGTTTATTTGTTTTTGAATTTTACAAATTTGTGCATTTAATGGGAAAATTAGTTTTCTTCATCAAAAAAAAATTCTTAACTCAAACATTCCTTTATAAAGTGTAGCAATTGTTAATTTGGCATTGATGTGCACATGTAAATTACAGATTCAATAATTAATACGTGAGATTCATATAATGAAGTTATCATTATGATGGTGATGAAGTTTTAAAAAAGAAATTTTAGTGAAATTTATGAATTTTGAATTTAAATAATTTAATTTTATTCTACTTTATCTTTCCTTGTGGACAACTCTTTTAAAATTCTTTATTTTATTCTTTTTTAATATGAAATTATTTTCCAAGTAAATAATAATTAGTATGACTGATATTTATCACCACAGCTTTTTATGAACATAATCTATAATACAAATAAGCATAATTTTTTATAGATTTCACATTTTACTGCAATGTAATTTTAATCTGTTCCAGAATGTGAGCTATTTTATGTAAAAGAAGTAAACAAAAACATGTTTCCATTACTTTTTCAACAAAATCAAATATGTCATACTTCATTTCTAAACTAAAATTTTATAATTTATTTTCAGAATGTTAGAAATCTGTTCTTACTTTTTTTTTGTATTTTAAAAATTAAAATATATATTTTTATAAAATTTACTTTTATTTGAGACACATCTGAATGTTTAATAATCCTTTATAAATCATGCTTAACATTTGCTAAAACAAAAACATTCCAAGTGCAAGTATTCTGAATACAAATATTATAGATAAAACTGAATATTTCCATCATGTACTAAACTTCATTATTGTAAATATATTGGGATACTATATTATACTATTTTAAGTCATGCAACAAATACTCAAACTTGCTAAACTGCCTCAATTTAAAACTGAAAAAAAAAAAAAATTATGTACAAACCTGGCGATTTTTAGCTTAAGTTAGTAGCATTATTATTGTGTACATGTGTGGCTTTGTGTTTCAAAACTTTTGTAAAAAATATTAGGTTAAGATTAAGCTGAATAACCTGCCGTCTTAACAAATGTTATACAAAAATGTATTTCGAATTATAAAAAATGTTTTCAGTCATATTTAATTAAAGTAATGTTTTAATGTAGGAAAAATATATTGGGAAGTAACATTTTTAAAAAATTAGAGCTTTAGGGGGCATTAAAAGGTTTTGTTTTATGCCTTTACAAACTTTAAATGCGTTTTTCTCAAGACGTAAGCTTGAAGATGTGTTTTCTGAACCCTAAGGCATTTTTTCTGTTCAAGATAGAATCTTGAAATTTTTTGTATGTACACCCAAATGTTTGCTCTATAAAAGTTAGTATGGATTTAAGGCTGAGATCTCTAGTTATTTTTTTAAAAAATGCTAAAGTCAATATTTTAAAAAAATTCGTGTTTTTTCCAGGTTTAGCTTGTAAAATAATTAAAAATCGACAAGGGAACATATTTTCAAATTCATACTAACTTTTGTTTGCAATAATCCAAGAAACAAAAATCACTTGAAATGGCTAAAAAATTTTAAAATTAAGCATTTTATAAAAGTTTGAAAAAACTTCAAAAATCCCTAATTTTTTAAGATAATGGCTGCTTACAGAATCAGCTTAACAATATAATCTAAATATAAAACATAATTTTTTTTACTGTTACTGTCTCCAAAAATTTTTTTGAAAAAGGGTACTGTGTAGCCTTAAATTCATACAAGCATGTTTGATGCATATTTCATATATATGTTTCCTGAAATTAAAATATAGTAAGTATGGGAAGACAATGATTTTATTTTATGCTGCATTAAAGTTGAGAAGAAAAAAAAATAATGAACCATTAAAAAAATGTTTTCAATTAAAATGTAAATTTGTCATTATTTCACAACGATTGGAAATGAATTATATTTATTTGTTGTAGAGTTTAAATCAGGTGTGGATAACATGTCAATTGTAAAGCTGATTTTTAGGTTAGACATCGAATAAAAAGGGCATGATGAAAAAAAAGCACTTTTTATGAATCCTATGACAACAAGTTGATTGCAACTCATTTAAATAGGGATTTACTACACAAAATAGTTGGCCACTCCTGGTTTAAATGATTGTGAGAAAACAATCTTCTCATTATTTTCTTTTAAATATATTTAGTTAATTGCTTTGCAAAAAGAAAACTGATATATTTTTATGCAAATAGTAGAAAATATCATTTAAATGATTTTAAAAATGAAAAAGAAAGTTTGTGTTGAAAGAGAAATAATTTATACATTATATTAAAAACTTCTGTTATAACTGACTGAAATGTAGAGGGTATAACTATCAAATTCAAAACAGATTACAGGAGAATAAATTTAGTCAATTTGCAAAATAATTATTAATACAATGATTAAACAGTATTTTTTTTGTAATGTAAAAGAAAAATTCTGTATGGTTTTTCATTTTTATATTTTCAGGTTTAGTCAGCAAAGTTTTCCCTGCTGATAAAGTTTTGGGAGAAGCTATCAAATTGGCTGAAAAAATCTGTCAAAATTCCAAATTGATTGTAGCACTTTGTAAAGAATCTGTTAATAATGGTTGGTACAAAATCAAGAATTTCATATAATTTTGTTGTCCTGTTTGTTAGTTTGTTTTATTTATAAATCAGTCATGATATTTAATTTTTGCCCCCACCTCTTCGTTTTAGTTTTCTACAAAATATATGGCATTTTTTTTTTAATTTTGCAAATGCTATTCAGGTATATTTTTAATAATTGTTATTTTGAGAGTATAGTTTTTGGATTTTATATTTTTAAAAACTTATATAACTTATGAAGGGTAATTTTATTGAAAAAAAAACAGCTCACATATTTCAAATTTTAAACAAAAATAATCATTGGTAATAGTGCTTTGTATGTAGAATGTGTAAATTATGATTCAAATGCTAATAATAACTTAAACAAAAACCTATTAACTAACTTGCACCTAAATCTTATTATTTTTTTTAATTTAGAAGTCAAATCAACTTAGATACAATGTTTAGTAAATAATTTTTTATTGAGTGAACTATATATATATATATATATTATCAGCTATGTGTTTTTCCATATGTACCAAGTTTTTTGGTTCGTAAAAATTTATTTCATAAATTTTGATCATTTATACATTAAAAGTATTGTGTGTACATTTTTACCTTCTACAAAACAAACTTGTTGAAGGTAATGCTTTTAGCATTTATGTATAAAATTTTAACATTATATGCTTAAATTATCTTGAAATGTATTCTCCAAGCTCTTAATTTCTAAAAATCACACAAGCTGCTTTTGATTATTACTATCTGAATGTTTAAAATGTAATAAATTTATCAGGGACTTTTGTTTACAAATCCAAGTTCAAATGAAAACATTTAAAGTTAAGGATACTTAAAAAATTTTCCTTGTTTTTTAAATAATTATACTATTTTTTTGTGTAATCTTTTTTAATAGGAAAAAGTTAACATTTTAGCTTTTTAAATTGTATATTGCATTATCTTTAAAAAATAATGCATAACCTTTAAATTAAGATTATTTGATTCTTGAATAAACTATATAATATATTAATAATTTTTTCAGCTTTCGAGACAACTCTTGCTCAAGGCTTAAAATCAGAGAAGCGATATTTCCATGCTACATTTGCAACAGTAAGTATTTAAAAAAGCTAGAGTATTCTGTTGAATGTGTTTCACATTTCCATCAATACAGAATTTTTTTTTTACAAATTATTCATGTTTATATTGTCTCCTTCCCTTTTAATTTTGACTTGTGACTTATTTATGGGAATTTAAAAAGGTCAGCCATACTATAATTTGTCTACTTTGTCCTGGGTCTTCCTCTCAATCTTTACCAAAAAGAAGCCAGAGGCTGAATTGAATTTCGGAATGCACCTTATTGAAACGCAATAAATTCCAAAATGCTTCTTGAGATAATATCCCATGCATTCAAATTTCGCATTAGAAATTCTTGCATTTACATGTGTGTATGGAAGTTTCTTCTGTCTACAAACAACTCCTAGTGTGATTATTACTCACACTAGCATTAATCATGTGCCTTGTCAGTTATGACTTCTGTTAATTCTGTTACAGTAATGACTTCATTTTCTGGTGGGTTTCAATGGCTTTTATTCCTTGTCTTTGACTTCAGACTCTAACCTTTCAAAATAACATTTTTGTTTAAACGAGTCTTGGAACAATCTTAATTGTGTCTAAAACAGTTTTCAACTGTAAAAAAAAAAAAATTTTTTTTTTTTTTTGCCGTTGATCTTGCAATGAAAGGAAATCTAATGCAGGCAAATTTAATTTTAGTCATGCTATTGGTGCCTTTTAAGCTGCTTCTTGAGGAAGAGATTCATTCAATAATAATCACTGTTGATATATTTCTAGTCTCAGTCCAGTTTTTTTTATTATTTTTTTAAAAGATGACATTATTATTGAACATTATTTTTAAGATTAATAGTTTACATTATAATTTCCAATAAATTGTCAAAAATTTCAATTTGTGTTTTTTCTGTGATTCAGCTTAAAATACCATTTGATTATTCAATTGGAGATATAATCTTATGCTACCTTGTTGAGAAAAGGACTATTGTATTACCTTTCCTCATTGAATTTTTATTTTATTGTGATTTTAAATAGTGTTCAAGTTCAATTCTTAAATATACCAGTTTTTAATATTTTTTATATTAAAATTTAAATAACTTCATTACTAAGGATCTGTTATCTAATTCAAAACAATTACAATATACTGGAGCTATGAGTTTTATTATTCATTTTGAATTCAACTTCAAAAAAATTATATTTGAAGAAACTGTCTCTGTAATTATTTATCTAAAATTTGTAATTGAGGATTAATATTATATAATTATTTCCTTCTAGAATGATCGAAAAGAGGGAATGACAGCCTTCTTAGAAAAACGAAAGCCAAATTTTACTGACAGCTAAAGTGTTCCTATTCAATCAGAATGTGAAAGAAATTATTTTTATATATGTTGTTTTTGTATTTGTTAATGAATATATATTGAAGGTAATGCATCCTTTATTAAAAAATGTTTGAGGCAATTTTACTTTTCATTTCATAACATCTACTTTCAAAAATATTTAAACCAATTTTTTTAAAATTTATTGTATTGTATTTTTATTAATTAGAACAAGATAAATCAAGCAGAAAATTTATACATATGAAAACAATACAGAGTAAGTAAATGATGTACAAGATAACAAAATTAATGATCAGAAATTTTCATTTGTGCAATTGCTTATAAAATTTTATAATTTAATTTGAGAATTCATTTAAGCATTTATTAAAGCAAGTATCCAATCCAATTATATTAATAGTTATCAATTTTCTTGAATATTTTCGTATTTCTGATGAATATTACATTGAACTTTCAAACATTTTCATAATCCTCAGAAAATATTAAAAGTTTCACAGCAAATGTCTAAACCAAATAAATAAAGGGTGGGGGGAATGAAATTATCTGCATAAGTGAATTATATCAAAATGTTAAGAATTTCCCTGTGAAAAATTGGAAAATTCTGTCTTTGGATTTTATGAACTGATTGGATTACACTCAAATACTATCTAGCCAGTTATACAGTACAGTTCAAAAATATAATTTTTATGTATTTCATTATCTAGCTAGATGTATATTTTGCTTACAAATAATCCTTGGCAGGCTTAAAGCTTTATAAAAGTTAACTGTGTTGAATTCATTTGGACTAAAACCTAACTGATTTACCAGGTTGAGATGCTCCTGATGTATGTGAAATATCATCTAGCTGCTCTATATCTGAAGATTTGTTTTTATCGGCCACCGGAACTGTGCTAGAGCTGCCTAAGCTCTTACAATCACCATCTTTGTTTGGCTCGCTATTAGACAAAACATTCATGCTCATCCATGGTTTGGGCACAATGGCTGGCTTGTACAGTGGAGGGTCTACTTTTTTCTTAAAATCCTTGAGCTGATCATGTGTATACAGAAGAACAGGAAATGATTCTACTCGTCTCAGGGAACCACGATCACGGAAATTGGTTGCTCTAAAGGAATCTGTACTCTCTGTGCCATTCATTGGTCTAGCGGGAGCTGGGTTTTCATTATCTTTAAATGAAGCCTTTCTTGGTTTATATACGTAAAAGTAAAACAAAATGCTGATGCACAAAACTAACAACAGACCAACAATAACACCTCCTACGATAGCACCAATTGTAGCACTCTTATTATTGTTTCTATCATCAGTGATAATGGGATTATTTGTTGTAGTTATTGGAATTGACAGCGACAATATCACTTCAGCCCTGTTCGATGCATCACTCAATTTACCAATTCCTGCCACAGATTTAATAACAAAAAATAAAGCTAGATTATCAGCTCTTGGAAGTTCTGGAACAAACAGCAATTCGACTTCTTCTTGTTGACCATGAAATTTTGCTTTTGGTTCAGTTGAATTGAATTTAAGCCATCCTGGTAAACTACCATTTTTGTTGCAATCTTCAGATTCACAGAACAAATAGAATTCATAGCTGGATGCTGAAAATAAAAGTGACGTGTGAAATGCCGCATGAGATAAATGAGACAGAACACCATATTTTTTTAAACATTTATTTTGATATTATTGTACATAACAAATAAAAATATGAAATGATATGTTTCTCAGCAAGTGCTCTAAAAATTTATATGTGTTTGCATTGCATTTTAAAGTCATTCTAAAGAGACTAAGTTTGATTCATGTTGAAATAAAATAATACAATGTATAGCTAAACCAAATAAAAATAATAATGAAACCTGTTTAACTAATGATAGGAAAATATTTTTCCTGTAACTGTATGTTTTAATGTAAAGTTTTATATCTAAATAATATATACTTTTAATTATTAAATGTTTTTTCATAGCTCAAATCATTCTGGGAAGACTAATAAAAATCATACGATCAGTTATGTGCCACCAATATTGAAGTCTATAATTTAAAAAAAATATCCATCAACCCAAAATTTTTTGAACTATACATAATCTAAAAATGAGCTATTTGGTTCCACATTACTTACTATAGTTCTTTTTATGAACAAATTGCATCATTTTAAAAATATTCAAGATGAGATGCAAAACCTTAAAACATTATCCATAAACTGTATAAAGAGTTATATTCATCATGAAGTGCAGCATTACGGTATTAAAAAACAAAAAATATATCCAAACTGTAATAAACTGATGTGTTATTTGAGGAATATTTTAGCTAAAAAGATAACAATTGAAGCTATCATTGGTATCTTTATCTAAAAAGTATTATATAAATTTTTTGAACACAAAATTTGAAAAAGTATGTTACAATTTGATATCGAAGCATTAACTTATACACAGCCTAAACATATCGTTTACGTAGAGTATATAAAAAATTCCAAAATGGAAAGATTTCACATTAAATATATCACATTAAAGGGGGGGAATCACAAATCTATCGCACATTTTAGATAAAAGCATTTTGAAACATGGACAGTACATTAATATTAACGAAGACACGGGAATTGTTTTTATTGCACTCAAAATATATTCATAATCATTATTTACATATTTAGTCAAAAACTCAGACAATCAAACTATGGTCATTCTTTTTGGCGATTTAGAAGGATCTTGCTGACTAGCATCTGGAGTTCTGGGAGAAGCCTTCTGCACCTGACTGTACTCAGCAACATTATTGTTCCTGTTTGAATTCTCTGGCAATTCTGGTGAAGAATTAAATGAATCCAAATTTTCTTCTTTGAAAATCGGGGGATCTTTGTGCATGTTTTTGGCACTGACCACTTCGTTATGATGCTTGATGATCACATCGGCAGGAATTGAATTCAAACCAATCTGTCCTGATGGGCCACTGGAACTCCTCTGATCAGAACCGTTTTGACTTCTCTTAGCTCTTTCTTTCTCCTCTTTTCGCTTTGGCTTCTGCACCAAAAAGTAGATTCCAAGATATATGCAGATACAGACTACAACAATACCTCCAAGGACTCCAATGACTATTCCAATCGTCTTTTTATTTGGTCCACTTTTCTTGCTATCATCTATGATTGGACTAGGTGAAGTTCCTGGGTTTATAGAAGTTTGTTTGTCATCTAATGGAAGGAAAAATTCTAGAATGATTGAAGTTTCGCTTGCCTTTTTCTTTTCGTTCAGAGCCTTCAAAGCTATATAGCAAGTTGTATTGTCTTCAAGCTCACTAAGATTAACTTCGTAATTTTCTTGTTTATTGTAATAACTGTCAGTGATCTGAGTGGTGTCGAGAACTTTTCCACTGGATTCGAAGTTCTTAAGAGCATCCTCTCTGGAGTTGAACAATTTAAGGATGTAACTTGCCACTAGAAAGAAAAATTATAGCTAAGATGGATTACGCTATAATATGACAGTTAAAAGAGTGGAAAATGACTTGAAGCTAGAGTGAGCTCGGAAATTTATTATAATATATAATACAATCAATTGTGTAATTTGTAAAATCCAATCCGACAATATTCATAAATGTCTGAAGAAATTTTACAATAGAATTATGAAATCTGAGAAATTGCTACATAAGTTGAAACCATTGATGGGATTCAAACTATTTAACAACTAGCTCGTATCCCTAATGACAGTTTTAAATATTAAGAATTAATAACTCAATCACAGGAATTGATTTCACAGTGGTGTACCCAAGAATGGGGTTTAACCTCTCCTCCCCCAGACAAATAACTTTTAATTTTTACCATAGAATTACCATTTAATTTACCCTTGGGCGCTTTTTTCTATGTGTTTTAGAATGCATTCCCAGTGGCGTACACAGACCTCTGTTATGGGGCCTCATGTTTCTAAAAAACATACATTCAGACGAAAATGCCAAAAGGTATTCTCTACGGAAAAAATTAAAAACATGTTGGGGTTTTTTTCGGGGGGGGGGGGGTGGGGTGGACCCCCCCAAGGGCCAAACCCCGGGGGGGGGTTGGGGGGAACCCCTGTGTATGCCACTGCACTCCCCATAAGAATACACTACTGTGTGGCTGATTTACCAAACTTTTAATAAAAGTAAGCATTAGTTGTACCAAATTGTTGTAAAACTGAATTGGATAATATATCTTTTTGATGGTCAAAAGTCATATTTTTAGTAAATAAAAATACTATAGAATTACTGCTTAAACAAGATTAATCAGTACTTAGTTGACTTAAATATTGCTAACTTTTCACTTGTTAAATATGTTTCAAAGAAATGGCTAATTTTTAAATGATTAGATGAACTATTATACTGTGTGTGTGTGATCCCATATTTGCAACCTCATTTTTATTTTGCAAGATGATAAAAAGAAGGGTACTTTTATCTTAAAACATTAGTTTGTTTTCTGCATTTGCTACTTCAGAGGGGATTGAGGTAGTATTAATCTGTAACTAAATATATAAAAAAAGTAATAAATAATTGACATGGAAGGAAAATATGTTTCACGACTTGGTAACTGCGATTAGCGAGCATTTAAGTCGAACCGAAACAGGCAACTGGAAGAATCAATAAGCAAACAAAAAACTCGACGATCATATCAAAAGTAAAATGTTGTATTGCTCCATGAAGGTATGATGTACAGTCGGACAGCGATTTAACGAATTCATCGGGACTAAACATTTTATTCGTTAATTCGGGATTGTTCGTTGTATTGGGGTTCATAAAAATACAAATTTTTTGCATTTATCCTTTTTAAATTCTATAAAAAGCAACTACACGGAAAATATCCATAGAAATTACACACATTTTATTCAACAGCAGTAAACACTATTAGCTATTTATTACTCTCCAGTTAATTGGATATCTTAAAATACTGACTAATAGATGTTTGAGAATTTTTACGATTCCTGATTCGAAAGAGTTCTTTTTCGACTTTATGTAAAGAGAATATTGCATCATTTACGTTCTGCTGCATAAGAGAGAGGTATGTTTTCAAGGTTTCCAATCAATGTAAAACATTAGAAAATGTAGCCTCATCAAATGTATGAAATAAGACAAGTTCCAGCCTTATTCAAAACTCACTAGACAGGTTATACTCATGACTCAATGCACTTGTGAAGTTTAATAATGGTCTTCACCCTCTTTTCCGTTGAAATTTGCTACTTATAAGAAGCCTTTTTCTGTTCCGGATAAAAAGGATGTCATTCAGTGGCGCACACAAGGGGGGGGTGTCCTAGGGGTCCGGCCCCCCCCCCCCCATCAAAGCCATTGATTTTTTCCCCCGATTAATTATAATTTTAAGTATATAATACGTAAAATTTAATTAAATATTTGTTTTTAATCATTAGTTTTATTAATTAATACTAATTATTTATTCAATAATTAGTTTTTTACTGTTTTTTGTTCCCCAAAAATCGACAAAATCAAAAGGAGCATGATATAAGAATGGTGGACTTTCGACCATGGACCCCCCCTTGGAAAACTTCTGTGTGCGCTACTGATGTTATTTGAAAAGAAATTCAAATTTTTTTAATCCAAACTAATAAAAAAAAAAATAGGGGGTGGGGCTGTTGAAATAATTCGTTAATTCGGGGTTTATTATTCGTTAAATAGTGTTTATTGCCTTCATTTTAATTGAGAATAAAGAAAAATTCGTGAAATCGTAAAATTCGTTAAACAGGAGTCCGGCTGTATTTAAATTATGGTTATAAGGAAAAAATCTCTCTCTTGACGAACACATTACATATACAGTCTTTAATTAAGATTTAACTCTAACATTCTTTTAAATTCGATACGAAAAATGCAAATTGTTGAACTGAAACAATTAAAGAATAGTCACTAACAGATTAGTAAAACTGAATAATGATAAATTTGATATAATATATACTTTTGAAAAGAAATTACATCACGTGTCAACTTGCGTTAAATTTACGCTTTTCAAGCTTTCATTACGTAGATCATTCATTTTTACGCTATTCCGTTAATTTCTGTATGTGCAGTTTTTTAAAATTTTTCTTATAAATACTATTTTACTGTAATTTACTG
Organism: Trichonephila inaurata madagascariensis; assembly: GCA_019973955.1. Taxonomy (NCBI): domain Eukaryota; kingdom Metazoa; phylum Arthropoda; class Arachnida; order Araneae; family Nephilidae; genus Trichonephila; species Trichonephila inaurata. Next base: position 85,052 of record BMAV01020277.1, read on the forward strand.
TTTATTCTTTGTCTTAAGAATTCATTTTAAATGTCGATCCTGGATTCCTTACGCTTTGTCATTTTCAAAAGTTGACTGGTAAAAATATATTTTCAGATAAATATATATGGGAAGTTTAAGGAACTTAAACTTTGCTCTTTTACTAATAAATTAAAAGAGAATTAAGAATAGCTAGTTCTGGGCACAACAGTTACAGTAGTTGTAATAAAAGAAGAATTAAAAAACAACTTTTGATTTATTAAAATAGTTTCTTTTCTAAAGAGACAATAGGAAAGATAGAGAGAAAAAAATTTATTTTTATATTAAGTTTTTTTTTAACTTTGTAATCATAATAACACACTCCAAACCTCTTTCGTCTTGAAAAGTTATTTTTTGAAAGAGATCTAGGGATGAAAAGTTCTATTAGACAAATATTAGGATGATTTTGATTATATTCTAATTCATTTTTTTATGACAAATATACAAAATAAAAAAACTTTTGGTTTATACTTGTCAAAGAAATAAATAGCAAGAAACTAAAATTACAGAGAGATAAAAAAAAGTTTCATGTTAAAATTATATTTATTTTCTGAAATGATTCATTTTTTCTTCTCTGTTGAAGTACTTTCTTTAAAAATAAAAAGAAAGAAAGCAAATGCCTTGATTTTCATTCAAATAAAACGTTTGTAATTTTTTTAAAAAATTATTTAGAACATTATAAATTTATCACAGTCTATTCAGAAATACTATTATTATATATTTCAACAAAGTTCTTGAGTTGTACGTACATGTATACGCGAAGTTTTCAGAAAATGATAAAATTATTCTCATAACAAAATATACGCAGTCATGCGTAAATTTATAAGCAAAAGGTACCATTCTCTAAGGATTCATGGTACTTACGTATACCATCGACCAATTTCGCTAAATAAAAAAACGTCGAAAATCGTTACTATAGTTTTTGAGCATGCGCAGAACGGTTTTCCTCTTTTTTCTGCCTATCACGGTATTTAAAGACGTCTTTTGATTTAACGAAATTGGTCTATGGTATAATACATATGTACTGAATTCCTTTATATAGCGAGAGCAAACATTACAACATTTTTTTATCAATATCTTTTGCTAGCAAGACAAATGCTATTCATTTTTTGCTGAAATTATCATGGGAGTAAATTAGACTTCATCATTGCCAAAATGTACAAGAAAAAGCTTCATAATCTACATTCGATAAAACTATGAGTTGAAAGAACAAAGATTTAATTACCTTCCCCTCCACCAGGTGCTGTCCATCCCAAAGTAATGGCAGTAGGTGGATCAAATTTTGTGACCTTAAGATCAAGAATCCTGGATGGTGGGTAACCATCGTCTGGTTTCTTACTTTTAGACTCGATGACAATTTCTTTGGTTAATGTAAAAGATGGTGCATCAGACATTTCACTGCTCACCTGACTGCCACAGCAGATATCGGCTCCTAAAATAAACCACATTCATAACAGTTATATAATCCATTTATAAAATTTTTAGAGAACCGTAAATTTAGATGTTTCGTCGGAAAACATATTTCAATTCAACATAATGCGATTCTAATCAGTGAGAAGGAAAATAGTTTTGGATATTTAAGTCAGATGTTTTAATTTATTAAACATTATTGCTATAAAGTAAACATATAAGATGAAAATAATCTAAATTCAATGACTTGTAAGTAATGTAAATTCATTACTTGTCGAGAAATAGACCACAATTAGTTAAACTCATCTATCTGGACAATGTTTAATACCGAGGGGCGTATGCAAAAAGTATACATTATTTTGAGGAGTACTTCTCAACGTGATTCAACCAAATCAGTTATCCATGAAACGCTTATGGGGAGAATCTGTGAAATTTAGCACAGAATTTTTCAATATGTTATTATTTTTATTGGTTCCAAGGAGCCATTTTTAAACAGGACAATGTTTCACTCTCACATAGCGAGGGTTTCACACGACTACCACTGCCACATTTCCATCCTTCGCTGGCCTGCTCTATGCCCAGATTTGTCACCGGTCGATCATATCCTGGATAATTTATAACGGCAAGTTGGACATCCTACGAATTTGGTCGGGTTAGAGGAGTGTTTACAACAACTGTGGAACGAGATGTTGCAGGACATCATACGAGAATAGAATGCCTCAATGCCTGACCATATCCCAGTATGCATTAATGCTAGAGGTAGCCAAACAGGGTGAGTTTCGCGTCAGACTGACCCCCTAACCGGAACATCTGTTAATGTACCTCAGGGCCCAAGGTCACGTATGCTGATATGGGCACAGTAGACCTTGGCCCTCATGGGCTGTTACCCACTGAGTTAAGTTAAGCCAAACAAAGTACTAAAACTTCCGTTCAGTTGTAATTTTTTCTACAATAAATAATCATTTTGCTTTGATTTTGTAATCAATTACTTGCGTTAACGTTCTACTTACGTAAGTAAAATTTCATTTTATTCTGGCAGCTCTTTATTAATGGGAAAATTTTTATTACAATGAGTGTATTTTGGAAATATACTTAATTCAAAAAGTTAATATATATATATATATATATATATATATATATATATACTAGCCGTTGCTAATCCTCTTCGCTGGGTATTTCATGTTTTATTAGTGCTTCTCAAACTTTCAATACGTGCGACCCAATTTTCAATCATAATTTTCATCGCGCCGTTCTCCATACAATAATAATGAATTGATTTAAAAAATAACGTACTTTGATGCTAAGGCTACAATATGACTTTAATTATAAATCGTACAAATTATCAAGATGGATATTAAATTTTGTGTAAAATTTTGTATTTAACAAGCCAATGAGAGTCATTAGCAATTCTTAATCTTGTTCTTCACTTAGTTTTGATAAATTAATAACCAAATACATTGTGCAGTACAGATACATTTATAAGTATATTATATCAATGTATTTTACTTTAATTACGGCAGAATGTATTTTGTTTTGCTTCCGTTCAGTAAATTTGCAATTTTTTAAATCTTTTATTTTCGACTTTTTGATATGCACGTGCCTCCCTTGTAAGGTTATCACACCTCCCCAAGGGGGGGGGGCGCTTCACAATTTGAGAAGCGCTATGTTATATGACTAAATATTGTTTTTGATTTGATATATGAATTATTCAAGTACACTTTCGACCGTACACAAAAACATTGTTATACGTCTCTTGATTTAAAAAGGACAGGATTTAAATCTCTAAAACGGAGGTACTTATATCTTTTACATTCCAAAACCCCCTTTAGGGAGTCGATTTCCGCAAAATCCTGTTCTTAGTTGATCTCTATTCAACAAAAGAAACATGCTTGCCAAATTTCAAATGTGTAAATCGAACAGTTCAGAAACAATAATTGTTATCTATTACGACCACGCAATCCTTCTTGGGAATCGATTTTTTCAAAACCCATTCTCTCCCATCAACAAAAGAAACGTGCTTGCCAAATCTCAAGTCTATATAGGTCTAATAATTTTGGAGATCTCGTGGTGAGTGAGTGACTAACTAATGTAACTATCTGTACAAAACTGCCCAGATCAGGGATTAATGTTAGAGAAAATTCTAATAGATAAAAGATTTTTTATATAAAATAAAAAAAAAATTCCTTACCCTTTTTACCAGTCATTGTCTCACTTTCTTTGTAACTGACAATCACATTTAAAGTATGACTGCCTTTGTCTACGAAGCTTGTAAAATAGCCACTGTACAGTCCATCATGTTTGGTGATATCAGGGTCTGCAAAATGAAAATATTTTTTTAAAGTAAAAATAATTTTAAGAATATATTCTGATCACTAAGCGCGCAAGAGAAAATCTACTTTTTAGGTCGTGTTTTACTATGATGCATATACTTGATGGATGATTAGTGAATCAGAAATGCACACATTGTTAAACAAACAAAAAAAACAAACAAAAAAAAAACAAAAAAACAGGATAAAATTTATCTTCTCATTAGACCTTTGATAACAAAGGATATCATATAGAGTTTGTGCGGCCCTCACACCAGATTCAGCTCATAAAAAGCAAGAGATATACTTTTGGTCACTGATTTTTATTAAATACATGCATATATACTCTAATAAATTTAATTTTGTTAAATATAAGGGATTTTTTTTTTCCAATATCTTTACCACGAAGTTCTTTTAACCCGAAAAAAATATTTAAGTCCTCTCAGTTTCGTGTTAAACAATTTTCCCTGTGTAAAAAAGTTTTAAAAAAAATTGTGGAAAGAAAAATATTTAAAATTCAATAGACTGGAAAAGAAAAATAATTTGCTAATACAGGCTTGACCAACACACGGCCTGCCACATTAAATTGAGATGCTCTCTAGGCAATTTAATACTTCTGGAATTCTTGCTTTTCGTCTTATGTATACGAATAAAATTTAAAATTTGAAAATTTGCATGTGTCGTTATCATAATATGCAAGTTACGACTGCGAGCTCCAGTTCAGTACATTTGATATCCACGAATGTCAGACCTGTATTTTTAGAAGATACAGCAGAAAAACTGAATTAGGTAAATAAAGACAAGATAATTTAATATAATCAATACCTATAATTTAATCAAAACTTTTAATTCAAAAAATATTGTTATTTGAGTGCCAAATTAAAAATAATAATGCTTACCATTCTCCTCAGTTAAATAACTTCCTAAAAAGTTAGTCTAAGATTCTCGAAATATGCAAATGAAATAAAGAAACTTATAACTTCATTTCTTGAAGTTGTAGGAATAGATTCGAACCGGCACCTTCCGATCCGAACGCCAGTACTTTATCGATCACGACAAGACGACCGTCCTCGCGTGATGTCTAAATATATATACTGGTTTTATTTAGATACCGTTTATACTACTCTCCCACCAGTGAGGTGGCTAGGCGAATGATTTTTTTCTTATCGTTACGGAGAGCGTGTTTATTTATTTATTATCATTATTTTTATTTATTTATTTTTTCTTCTTATTTTTTCTTTATATTTATTTTTCTTCCGGTAGATGGCGCCACGACAGTTCAGAAGGTTGCGTTTTCTTAGTTCAGTCAACGAATCACCAATGTAGGAATAGATTCGAACCGGGCACCTTCCGAAACGAAAGCCAGTACTTTATCGATCATGCCAAGATGACCATCTTCGCGTGATGTCTAAGTACTGGTTTTATTTAGATACCGCTACAAACTACTGAAATAAGCATCAAGAATGCTGACCACCGTTCCGTCTTTAGATCGGAACTCATAGCTATCTCAGTGGTGCTCTCGATCATGCTCTCAACTCTAATAATGTCAGTATCTGGATCCTGACAGACAGCAGGAGCTCTATGCAATATTTGAAAAATTGCAGTAATTGGTATCGCCTAAATGGTGCCACACTGAAAAGTGATACCAGCTCCTGAGGAATGTACTAGGTCTGCAAAGGAAAAAATACCAATACGCAGACCCATTACAAAAAAAACAAACAAAAAAACTATTTGAAGAATTGGCTAAAGATTATGGACAGCACAGGTCTGAATATTATTCCCAAGTTGGCTAGGCTTAGTCAGAGGAAACAAGAGGATACCGTCGCATGTGGGTGTGCCTGGGAATGAGACCGTTGATGACCTGGCTGGTTGGGGTTGTGATCGCCCTGATTGATTGATTGACTGAATATTAACGTCGCACTGTTCAGCTACACGAGGGCTTTTAGCAATGGATCTCGTGATTTTGGACCTATCCTAACTACCACACCACATCAACGGGAGGACGTTTCAGCTCTCGACAGATTTAACGTGCATCGCTGCCCTTCAAGGCGGGTCCTTAGTGGTACTGGGCTCGAACACGTGACAAGGCAAGCCACGATCCGATACCTATACCACTCGGCTACCGCGGCCACTTGTGATCGCCCTGACCCCAGTTCCTGTCTTGAGCCATTCTGAAATTCATTTCCGCCAAAGAGTTGAGGTGAATCTGAATTGGCGAAATCCTCCTGCTCACCAATGGTACGCAGCTAAGAATCCTGGCCTATCCCTACATTGCAGGAGATCCAGGACGGCCTTGACACGCTTTAGAAGCGGTCACCTGCGTGGTATGATCTTTGTGCAAGTGGTAAAGTATTTCTATACCTGTATCTGCTTTTTCCCTGCTTCTCTTGCTCATCTTCTGGACTGCTAGGGCATATCTCTGGGACAGTTGTTTGATGAGCAGGACCTGACTTGTGACATTCTTTTGTGGAAAGGTCAAATGGACTTTAACAACAACAACATAACTTCATTTGATAGTCATTTCTTCAAATTAGCAAAGTATGATAAAATGTTTGAAATATTTTAATACTTATTTTATAATAATGTGAAAAGTGTTCCAGAAAATTTGCACATGGAGTTGACTGAGTTACAGAGCAACAATCAAATGAAACAGATTTTTGCATCCACACCAAATATTAATTTTTACAATAATTACACATTAAATCTCTTCACTCGAAAAGATATTTAAAATATTTTGCACAATGACTTAAATACTTTTGGACTCGCATGTTTTAATGTAGCTTTCTAAAGTTTTATTTTTCTCCTAAAATTAATAAATATCTTCTTTGAATTTGTTTGCTTCCCGTCTGTTGTGATGCTTCTAAATCCAAATGATACAAGGAAAATGAACCGACTTTACCATCATTTTGTCTGCTATCAAGTTTTCATTTATGCAAAAGACGTCAGAATAAATAAATTTAATTCAAGAAACTTATTGCATGATTTTCATGTCAATTTCCCTATCTATAATTTTGTGCAATCCCATTTAATTTCTTAAATTTTTTTTACTGAAACTACTTATAAACCTAAACTCATTTAAAGCACAAAGATTTAATCTCGTTATTATAGCAATAGGCAGATAAGTGGGTTATTACCCATATGGTGCATTAAACTTAATCCTAAAAAGAAGCGCGAATGATGAAGACCGACGTATTGCAGATAAAGAAACTCTTGATATCAAATATAATAGATGGTTTTTTTTTTTTTTTTAAAAAAACATGCTCTTGTATATACTAACCTCCTTTCCCATTGTCAAAAAATTGAACTTCTTTTTTTACATCATTTGGCGCTGTGACAATCCCTGTCACGTTAGCGTCAACAACGGGATATCCACCGTAATTAATTTTCACATAAATTATCACAGGCATCTGCAAATAGAAAAGTGCTTAGTAAGATTATACATATACACATAAATGTATAAGTTCCCCTGCCTTAAGACACCCATGCGTTTTTCTTGTGCCCAAGGACGTCTTAAGGCGGGGGTGGGCATAAAGTAGATCGCGATCGACCGGTGAACCGCCATGACATTTTGAGGTGACCGCCTTAAGGTTCGCGTTATACGCCGGGTATAAAAATGATAACCTTAAAAATTAAAAAAGAAGGATCATAAAAAAAAAATTAGATTTCTACATATTTCGAAATACTGTTGATATTCTCAATGAACTTAAAAGGTTGTAGTGCTAAAAGTATACAATTTTTGAAAAGGCTTAGGAAAATACCTCGAATAAATAGCTTCAAAACATAACAGCATTGCATATGTACATTTGAGATTTCTTCGTAAAAAAGGCGAATATACCTAAAAATTAAAAATTGCAGCTTGAATGTATGGGTGCACATTTATACATAGGTGTGCGTTATGCGTCGGATTTTGCGGTATTTATGAGTTCTTTAACGTCAAATAAAATTTAATCCAAAATAAACTCAATAAATTCAGATCAAATGTCCATTTTTTTTATTCATTTACTTTTTTTTTTTATCTCACAGATAATTCGATTTATCCGATCACTCCATTATATCATTAAGAATCTAACGTCTCCTGATAGTTGGTTAAGAAAGAGCTTATTTACATGAAACAAAAATAGTTTTTGAACACAAATTAGAATTATTACCTGAGTTTCTCCATTGGACGGCGTTGTGTCATGGTACCAAACATCAAAAACAAAATAATGTCCTTTTACTGAAGTCTTCTGTACTTGGGTTAACAGCGGTGGCTTTGATGCAGATTTTTGTACGCAGCTTACGTCATTGGCATCATTCTATAAGAGGAAGAAAGATTTCAGTTTACACAAATATTTTTGCATTACATTTTTAAGCATTCACTCCTACCTGAAATATGCATTACTCTATGTAAAAATACGAAAATTTGAAAGCAAAACAAAATTAATATCATAAATTTAACCTAATGCATCCGAGTCTAGATTTGCAAGCTTGAACATATTTTAGACTATTCTTTAGTATATTTATTGAATTTTTCTTACAATCTCTTTCACTCTAAATGGGAGGTTTACTTAACACAGCAAATACGTCTCAGAATTTTGAGTCATGATCAAACGACGTCAACACCTGAGGTGTTGTAACGCATACTATTCGGGTTCTTCTATTAATTCTCTAGGGGGAAAATAATCCTTAACTGCGATTTTAGTTTAAAGTATCCGACTACATTCGGATGCGTGATTTTGCAAAAGCGTATAAATAAAAAATTATGATATTTAGTGTCACTTAGATTAGAAAATGTATATAAAATTGTTTTAAGAATATTATTACAATAAAAATTATTTAAGTGCAATATTTTGACAAAAAATAAACACCGAATGACCCATTTTCAAAACGTTCTCCTTTTGTGAAAAATTCTTCTATTATAATGATATTTTGCCTGTATATAGTTCAGACCTCTGTACAGAGGCTAAACTAGAATTTTTGAAATATATAACTTAGAAGTGCATTTATCCATATTTTACTACAACAGAGGAAGAAAATTTAAGAAAAAAACGCCGATCACATTATTTCAATTGGTTGTAACTCTGAAAATAATTTGAATTTTTCAAAAATCCTAGTTCAGACTCTCTGGAGAAATCTTTACTTTATATAAGCACAAAATATTATTATTATAGAAGCATTTTTTATAACAGGAGAACGTTTAGAAAAAAGGTTATTCTAAGTTAATTTTTTGCCAAAATATTGTATTTAAATAATTTTTTTTGTGTGTCAAAATGTCCTTAAAACAATTTTATACATGTATTCTAATCTAAGTGACACTAAATATCATGAAAATCATCCATTTATGCACTTTTTTAAAATCACGCTTCCGAACGTTGTCGGATACCTTAAACTTTATGCTTATAGAAAAAAAGTTCTTTAGAGATGATTTTATACAAATGTAACTACTGTTTAAGTGCCTGTCGTTCAGTATATGAGTTAATGGTTAATCGTGATATCCAAGCGTACGAAAAGGTTAATAGCGACTGGGTGGTCACGCGTCTTGAGTTTAATAGTTGACGTAGAATCCACCAAGGATTGGGGAAATAAACAATCTTGGAGCTGACCGAGCAATCAGGCTTCGAGAAAGATCATAACAAGGAGCTTGAAATACAGATAAGTGAGTTTCAGAAATCCAGTATATCTAGAGGTTAGAAATCTAGTTCGGGGTTAGGATTTCCAGTTGCTCTTAGAGTTAAACTGTAGCATATTTCATAAAGTGCTAAAGATAGAGTAAAAGTAGCTATTTTTAAGGTCATGTCTGCTTTTTCTTCGAACCCCCTCACACCCACGACACTTCCTTTGTTCTCTAAGGGGTTGTCGCGTGTTTTTGTAATTTTTTTGTAAGATGATACTGTCAAAAAATAGCGAACTTGATCAAAAATTATCTTTACGAATTAATGAGTTATTTTGTACTTTGATACAAATGTTCATTTGCTCATTGCTAAGTTGTTTCAGATCAGTATGTTCGATAAATTATTAAATGTAGCTTCTAAATAATTTTTACATTAACTAAAGATTTAATTTGTATTTCAACTATAAAGTTTTCATTGTAAAATTATTTTTCTTTCATGTGATAAATTGAAGTTACAGAGAAAATTCATATCAATGTTTGGACTTATCACTCAATTTATTCAATTCCTACTATTAGTTCACACTCTCCCTATATATATATATATATATATATATATATATATATATATATATATATAATCAAATC
>BMAV01020277.1:96271-110594 GCA_019973955.1 Trichonephila inaurata madagascariensis
CTGTGGTTAAAGGACTATGAACCACGACCAGGGACGTCTTAAGGCAAGGGCCAACAGGGCCTCGTCTCGTTCTCGACTCAGCCTTAATAAGGTCATGATTCGAATAATTTCAAAGGTCAAACGTTATTTCCGGCTGTATTCTCCGAAAAACTGAAAATTTCGGACGATATGTCACCTACATGTGATGACCATCAACAATGTATAGGCCTAGTCTGCCACCATACACCATAACTTACTCATTCAGTCAAAAGATGGTAGTCGGTCGAGCCAGTTTGTGCGATTGTAAGTCATACACATTTATTTGTTTCGGCTTATTGTTTTCATGAGTATTTCACAACGTATGCTATGTATTGTCTACTTTTATGGGTCGTAGGTGGGGACTATATTTGTGTAGGGGCTCAGGGCCTACTTTTGCGTAGGATCTCAGGGTCTACTTTCGAGTATGGGCCCAGGGCCTCAAAAAGTCTTAAGACGTCCCTGACCACGACTACAACATTTTAATGGGATAAGACTGTTTATGCATGAATACTTCCCTATTCGATCCGCTGTTTGATACTTACATGGATTTGTTCAAAAGTATATGCAGAGATAGTTGATTTTCTGATTTTCGGTTCCAACATCACATTTGCATCACCTATTTTGCACTGTATGCTGCCGCTGTCAACAGAGCCAGAAAGCCATAACGTGAAATAACTGGCTATGGGATCCATTGGAATAATCAAAGGATTATCGGAAGACATGCTCCAGCTTGTTACCTGTAAAGCAATGATAAGTTTTTCATGAGCAAGCAGTTTAACTAATGGTTTCTACTCAAAGTATCGCTAATTAGAAATTTAGCATCAAACGCCCCTGATGTACTTATAGGTTAGTGACCAAGCCAAAGATTTCAATTGTTCTTAAGTTATATTCAATGTAATTTGTAAAGAAATTATATTGACTGCTCACTGGCGTAGCTAGTTATGAGTGAGCCCCGTATCAAAACTCCTTAGATACCCTTTTTTAGAAATGAAAGCCCTGTTAGTGGTAGTGTAGTTACACATGTTGAAGTCCCTGTAGCTTGGGGGTCCTGTATCATTGATACGGTTGATATGGTGGTAGCTACGTCTGTGACTGACTCATCGCGATTTCCACTAAAACTCCTTTTGGGTTTCTTTGGGGCCAGAATGGCAATTCTTTCCAACCAACTCAAGAAGTGAAACGCGAAGTATGCAAATTAAGAATCTTATAAATAGTAGAAGTTTTGCGTAAGCGGGGTGGCTATGGGAAGTGAATATACGAGGTCTATGATTACAAGTGTTAAAGCTTAAGTGAGAGGAAATCCCGCATCCAAGATTTGATCTATCCGTTCCTGTGCGTTCAAGTTAAAGGTGGATACCGTTTCACACGAGTTAAAGCGACGTCAGTTAGGATTCAAGCGAATTGCTGCTTACCCAAGATAGAGCGGTAAGAGCATCTAATTAAACTACTAAGAACTGTGTATTTATTGAGATTAGGATTAGTCAGTAAAGTTAGACACAGTGGTCAGTTACGGGATTATTTGGTAATACGTATTGTGTCTCTCTTCACCTCAGATTCACTTGGTTTGAATATTAATACTCTATAATTGTATATTGTTTAAGTTAAGATCTTAATAAAGAGATATTAAGATTATGGCAACGTCTGGTTCTTCATTCACTCCCACATCTCTAGGTCGCGAGGATAATATAGAAGTAGGGCAGACCCCACGGGCACCTGCCTTACACGCCTCTGTAACTGCTTCAAAAAGTACAGAATAATGATATCAGATTTCTTAAAAAAAATATTTAAACAACGATGAAGTTGTGTGTAAGCTTATGAGTATATGTATATGTGCGTGTATACGCAATTTTCATAATTCTATAATTTCTTTCAGTGTCTCTTGTAACGTGTCGCTTATCATTTTTTCTATTTCTGTATTCCTTTAAGTCCAGTCTTACAGAAATTGATGATTATGTAAATATAATACGTAGTATTAAAAAAAACACACACCCGGGAAACATATTCTGCTACTTAAAAAAAGTTAAAATATAGTTTCAAATAATCACAAAACAAAAATATCACACTTACTTCTTCAATCTGATAGTCATAAGTAGGCTTGGGAATATTGGCATTCATATAATTGTAGAAATGCTCAAAGCTTTCTCCATCTTCAGTAATCATATTAATGGGATGGAAGGAATAGCAAGGGAAGATATCTTTAAGATGCACATAGCTTTCTTCTGCGCTGGAATCATCTTCCACAAAACGTATGATGGTGATACACAATTGAGAGTTTCCAACTCTATCTTTGAGGTCAGAGACATCCCCATTGAAATTCGAATGAGTGATTAAAATGATCTCGCCTTTCTCTCCTTCAGAATTGTCTTTTACCAGTTCCTGACATAAAAACATTGCAAAATGAACAATTCGTAAAATTTTATTCTCTGTTTATTACTAGGTCGCGAATTTCTTTCCTTATTTGAAAACACGTTTGTGACCTTTTTAAATAATTTAGTTAGAAAATTTTCAAGCGTTTGGAACATATTAAAAAAGGATGCAAAAATCAAAATCAAAGCAAGACTTATAAAACCCATTTAAGTGTCTTATGGCAATTAAATAAGTAAAATAATCTTAATTTTAAAATTATTATAATATATAATACAATGAAGGTCATTGCTTCTACAATTTTAAGCATCTGATAGAAAGGAGCTTTAGGCTAAATTTTTTTTTAATATTGCATAGTAAATAAATGCTTGCAAAATTGCATGCTCTAAAAAAAGAGTGTGGTCAAATATTAAATTAATATTTGACCGCGTAAACGTTGTTAAAGCACATATCCTTTCTTTTTCTCTTGCCAAATTTATACTCATTCCAAATTCTAATAATTTAATTACTTTTTATTTTGTAAAGAAATTATATCCAATAATGAATACATGGATTAATCAAGAGATAGGATACAAATCAGCCTTCACTGAATAATTTATCGTGTAATAAATTTAACAATAAATGGAGAATATACACAAACCAGCTATTATACAATGTCTAAGTCTAATGTATATCTTCTGAGGTTACTTGATCATTGAAAACTGTTTGAAACTTTTCTAAAAGTAGTTTAAAATATATCAATATTTTCAGAAAAATAACTCTAAGTAAAATAAATAATACATTTTTCTCTAAACTCAGATATATATTTTTTTAAGATGAATTTGATGCTTTTTAAAATACCTTTATAAATATTCTAGCTGAAATTAGAAACATTTGCTTTTTGAAGATGAATTTTTGGTTTCTATTATAGCTTTGTAAACATTTATTAAAGATGGTAAAGGATTTTCCAAATTAATGAAATGTCTTAAATTAGATTTTGACCGTAAAAGAAGTGTAGAGTAATGTGGTTGATTAGATGCTAGAGAACATAATTTTTTTCAATTCCTACTATTAGTTCAACATTTCTCAATATATATCTTGTTCAAATTTTCAATCGTTAATAAAATATATTTTAAATCGCTTCATTGAGCTGAAATTTTATATACACGATTATTTCGCGGTTGACAATACGGTTAATAAAAATAGGTTGATTAAAACTAATTATTCAAAGAATTACAGATACAGCCACGTTGGCATCATTTTTGGCGACTTATGTCAAAATTTTAAAATGTTTTTTCCTCACATTTTAAAGCACTCTTTTAAGCTGAAATTTTCTATACGCTATTGTTTTGGGTTACAATACGATAATTTATTTAACTATGGTTAATTAAAATTAATTGACTGAAACTAACTATTCAAAGAATTACAGATACAGTCACGTTGGCTTCATTTTTAGCGACTTGGGTCAAAACTTTAAAAGATTTTTTTTCCCTCCAATTGAAATGAAATTTTATATGCACGATTGTTTGGGAGGACAATACGATACTTTAATCTCAATTAATAAAAGTTAATTACCCCTTAATATTGAAATTGTCATATCTATATACATATTTATATTAATTGTAATTATTTAGCTAAAATAAAGTTTTTCTATATTGTCCTAAGTAGGAATTGTGACTTTTACACTTTTTTTTTATATTTCTTGTTATATTACTAATTTAATAGTATTGTATTCTGTTTTGCTTTTCCTTTTTCAATTCTTCTTCTGATTTTAATTATTAAAACAGAATGATATTTGAAAACGAACAATTCCAATAATTATAAAGGGACTAATGTTGAAGATTTAAATTCGCATTCAAAATTTCAAGACTGATTAAAAAACATAGGAAAAAAAAAGCTTCCTCGGTACTACGAAAAAAATAATTATTTGTATTAAAAAAACCTTGCTCTAAAGGATTATTTTCAGTCCCTGCCATACGATTGGGTGTAGAATCCCTTCTCTTACACACACTTTAGTTCAACCCAGAACATAATTTTAGCTCCTTAAGTGGTCCATTTTTTTGCCCAAAATTTTCCAAAAAGTGGCACATTTTTTAATTGCATATAGCTAAGTATGATGCTTAAGAAATGCGAAAATTGGAGAATTTTATTTCAATTTTAAAGTTTCCATACAATTTTTTATTTTCTAATTGTGGAACACAAAACCTCCTTAAATGTTTGCTTTTTAACACGTTTTTATAAGTTTCACTTGTATGTAATGAAATCTTTGAACTCGATTTTACCCACTTGTCAAGGACTCATGACAATACAATAATTTCAAAATTTTGTTTAATTATCCTGATCAGGATTTTAATAATTAAGGATTTTAAGGATTTACGAGATTTGGCGACTAATTCATTGATCGTTTCTAGATTTGGCGACTGATTCCAGATTTAGAAATTAAAAGATTAAGGTGCAACCCTAAAACCACAAAATAGGCTTCTGGTTAATAAAAAATAAAACAAAAAAGTGTTTTATGTGAAAAAAAGGTAGGGTGGGTGGGTGCGTAGTTTTTCTGAAAATGGAAATAAAAAAAAAGACTCATGCATGTGAATAAAAATAATGTATGTTCTAACTGCTAAGTATTTTTTATTTTTATAAAGCAATGCGTATAGAAGTGATGATACGAATTAACATTATAGCAATCCGAGAACCCGTTAACGGAGAGAACAAATACCCTTCAGATCCATTATTTAATATCCATTAAAGAGCAAGACTAATTCCAGCAGCCACACATTATTCTGGCCCCAAATATCAAACTCAAGGATAAATTCGACAAAGAATAAATTATAGTTTTTAAAAACTAAAAAACACGCTTTATAGTGAATCGAACTAAAAAGTAAAAAAATAATTCTTAATATAAGAATCAAATGATTAACGAGAAAATTAATTTCATTGGGATAAAAGCGTGGGATGCTCTATATTAATTGTTATAATTCTTACTAGCTCTATTTCGAAATGCTGAGTTAGTGTAAAAATGTAGTACAAAGCACACCCACGCTTTTACCACAATAACATTCATTTTCTCGTTAATCATTTGATTCTTATATTAAGAATTATTATTATTATTATTATTATTATTTTTTTTTGCTTTTAGTTCGATTCACTATAAAGCGTGTTTTTTAGTTTTTTTAAAAAACTATAATTTATTATAAGTACACTCTGCATGCTATGAAGAATGTTTCATATACCTTAAAAAAATTTTTTTCTCATACTTACAAAAACATGCTCGTACCTTTTTTTCAAACGGTGGAGGAGTTTTTGTGTACGTGTATATGTACACAATTTGAAACACACAGTGTTATACTCAGTCTTACATTGCACTGGGGTCTGAGATACTATCAACTTTTTTGAGAATTATCTTTCCGTTTTTATTCCTTCTCAAGCAGCAAAGTGCACATTGCCTTGCTAATCCCTGTTCTTTATCGAATATTTTCAAGAATCTAAATCCAAATACCCTATTTCGAAACGTGTTTCATTTTATCCTCGCCTTAAAGGATTTAAACTCCCGTGAACACGTGGTAATATTTTTATATTACATTATTCCCTGCGTTTATCCTTGCGTTCTTAAATGTGGAATTCGAATAATTCCCTCTCTTGCATTTTTGCTCTTGAGCGAAACGCGCGTTTGAAATAACTCTCCTGATGTTAATTTTAAAGGTACTCACGTATTATCGCAACAATCACCAACTCTATTAATAACTCGCAAAGTTGGCTGCCCGGTTTCCTACCTGTCGAACGCGCTAAATTGGCAACCATGTTCTTAGTTTCATATAATGTCGCCAATAGGTTTCGATAATACGTAAGTATCAAATTAAATAAAAGATGATGTGATTAATATCAAAAAATTTTTGAACTGCCCCGACTACAAAAATCACAAAATAATATCGACACACACACACACACTATGTATCTCTCTCTCACTCTCTCTTATAGATAGATATTATGAAAGAGAATTAACAAGCATTAACTCATGGATTTGTGTCAATTTTTATCAGTATTATTCCAAAAATAACATGTTAATGGATATAAGAACATTTTATGTATCTTATAAACTGGAAAATATTACCATATTTATAATTTTCTACTTAAAATTTTCGAATTACTTCTGTTTATGGCTCTTATCATTTTCCAGTTTTGACTGTCCACCAAAAAGAACCCGGTTTCGTTTTCATTTTCTTCTGTTCCTCTTCCAATCTTAAAGATTCCTCAACTTTTTCTTCAAAGCGTTTCAGTTCATCAAAATATCCTTTTGGATCATGAATGGGGCCAGTAGGGGGCCACTCTTGCTCAATGAAAGACGTGTAGTCTCGCTTTTGAAAATACTTCTCAATATGCTCTTCAACCGTTAAGAAAAACTTCTCAGTATATAAATTAACAAGTTCTGTGTTGAAAAGTAGAACTCCAACAGGTACCAATTCATTAATTTTTTCTTTCATGTCCATTGGATCAATAAAACGCAGAAATGAAGCCAACACAAATATAGCATCTTCTAATGCTTTAATCATTTTTGCAATGTCAAGCACTCCACTTTCTTCTTTACGCGCTTTTAGTTCTTGATTTGGTTCCTTGTAGTTCGGTGACTCCACATTGCAACCATTCCAGTCCTCGAAGAAACGTTCCACAAAGCCTGAATTATGAATCACTTTGGCTCCAATTACTGTTTTTCTCGCAACAAGATTGGCGGTCTCTTCGATGATTTCAGTAAGGGTATAATCCGAAGCCTCTATAATGTGATAAAAGAAGTTTTCATGAACTATCAGAAGACCACTTACTCTGCAACAGTCTTCAATAATATTTGGTTGAATACTGTTTATAAAATCTTGGTGTTCTTCCTCAACGGCATACCTCTTCGAATGTTTTATGTGACCGATGATAATGAGTCTTCTCAAAGGTACCTTTAGACCATGATCGTGAAGAGTATCTTTCAACACATCGCTACAATTTCTGAAGAAGACATGTCTTAGCTCTTTTTCTGACTCATCGGATGATTGTGGGTTAGACGACATCATATCACTCAAACCATTCTGTAATAACTTTAAAAGTATTTTGATCCAACAAGGAAAAAAGACAGTTAACAAATTTCCAAATAATTTGTTTATATGCTACTGTGGTATTCGCTACAGCAGTTATAACAATTTGGGGTACTTACGTATTATCGTAACAACTCGCTTACTTGGCAACCCCGGTTTCATATGTCGCCAATAGGTTGTGATAATACGTAAGTACCCAAATTTGCTTCATATTTCTGAATTTATTTTATTTGTAGTAATCCTCTAGCTTCCTACTTTTGTCTTTTTTTAAAGATTTACCTAACTAATTTGCGTAAATTCTTTATTTTCAGAGGCAGTCAAATTATGAAAACGGCATCCCAACTGGAACTTAGGAGCTGTAGCATCCGGTACTAACGTATTATCGGAACCGTGTAGGCGACATTATATGAAACGAAGCACACGGCTCACTTCATGAAGTCACATGATAAAGACAAACACGTGTTTTCCATTGAATTAAAAAAAAACATTAAACTAATTGTACTTGTTATTCTATTTGTAAAACTCAGATAAAATTTCAAATTTCATGTTTGGGTAAAGATATTTAAATGTTAGGGAAAATCAATTTCTTCAAAAAGATTTTTTTTTTTAAATTAAAAAAAAATCATATTTTATGTTTATACTTTTAAATAAAATACATTTTGTATACATATATACTTTTTAAGAGAAAGTTTCTGCAAAGAGCAAAACTTGGCAACACCGGAGCGCGTGAACTGATTAGCTGGAAACACAAGATAGTTTTTATCGTGTGACTATGACGTCGCATGAGTTTTGAATTGATTGGCTAGCATCATGTGGCTTTCACTATCATGCGACTATGACGTCCCATAAATTGAGCCCAATGGGCACACGTACGACACATGTGAAATTGAGTTTGCCAAGTTGGCGATTCATCTTGAACATTGGCATTGTTGCGATAATACGTAAGTACAAGTCATTCTGAACTCTTTCATTAAAAATACGGGATGATAGTTCGTCGTTTATTGAACATTTCACAGCTACCCGGCACATGATTCATTGATCACATGCCTCAAAAGTCGGAACTATGTTCAGATGCCGAGACCGATACCAGAACTAGCACTCCACATTCACTCCAACGGGAGGATTTTGAGTCCCGACGGATTTTACGTGCATCAGCACTTCTATATGACGGTTCTTTGCATACCTAGTTGAATATTATTTGCAATTAAACTCATGATTGCCTTCGCTTATGGTGGAAAATAGAACTGAATATCCTTATTTAAACTCGCGCTGAAGAAAAACAGAATAAAGTAAATATTTTTTTTTTATTTCTTTTTTTACGATTAACTATTTATTTTTCTGTCAAATAAACTTATAAAAATTTTCAATATTTGAGCTCAGGGCTTCGAACCAGAACTAAACCGAAAATAAATCATACTTTAAAAAACTAAAAAACACCCATTTATAGTTAATCGTAATAAGTTGTAACTTAATCTTTTAGTCGCCAAATCTGGAATTAGTCTCCAAATATGGAAATGGGATCTGAAATTAGAGTTGCCAGATGTGGGACAAAATCTAAAAATGAGAAATCGTTAATCCTTAAGATCCTGGTCAGGACAATGGATCAAAATTATTAAATTATTGTATTGTCATCAGTCCTGGACAAGTGAGCAAAATTTCAAATTAATCTGACCTTTTAAAGTGGGTAAAAATTGAGTTCAAAGATTCCGTTACATACAATTGAAGCTTATAAAAGGGTGTTAAAAAATGTTATTTTGGTCGGAATGAAAACTGGAACAGAACCGAAGAAAAATAGCGGTTTATTTCCCTAGTAATTTTCTGTTTCAATTTCGCATGAAATTACTTGAAGAAGGTATATTTAATTTGGTTGAATGAACAAGAAATATAGATGATTTTTTTTTAAAGAAAAATATCAGTCTGAGTTATATTTTTCGCATCTCAGCATGAGATCATCCACGGATGCTTGTATAGACTGTTTAGATCAACGATATTCAAAGTGCGGCCGTAGGCCACATAGCTCACCGGGATTTTCTGAGTGCCCCGCGTTCAATACTCATGCATCTAAAAATTAAATTATTTAAGAACAATGCATTAAAAATGCGCGTGGGAAATTCTATCAATCAAGCAATCAGGTATGTCAATTTACTGTCGATGTCATATGGGTATGAATTGGAAGATTTTTTTCTATTTGTAACTGTAAAGATTAGTAATAACAAATAATAGTGAGGAATTGGAGTATTGACTATTTTCGTAAAATTGAGTTTTAATTATAAACAAATCATATTGATTCCAGTCTGGAATTCCGTCAAAATTTCTCTTTGTTGCCATTCTACACTTGATAAATTGATATTTGAAATAAAAAATAATAGTTTTTGTCAAAAAAAAAAATTGAATTATCAAACGGCATGGCAGCTTTGTTTGTAGGACAGTAGAATGTAAATTAGGAACTTAGTAAAAAAAAATGCATAAAACCGAATTTTTTTTAATGTTGTTTGTTTTTATGTATTAAAAGCTAAAAGATTATTTTACTATTCTGATCAGTTTTTCACATTTTAAGTGTTCAATGTTGCATTGGTTTTAAAAAATGCTTTTTTCCATTTATCCTCATGATGCGGCCCGCGTGAAATATCTGCCATGTGTAAGCGGCTCAGCAGGACAAAAGGTTGAGCACCTGGTTTAGACAGACAAACCAGAATTATGAACCTAGTTGTCAAAACATGATGGTTAATTGTACCAATTTACATTGTGTACCACAATTAAAAAAATAATAAAATCTTCTAGAACTTGATAGAATTACATTTTTTGCTTATGATAGAATTATACTTTTAGAGCAAATAAAAATATACATAAAATGAAGTTATTTATTCGGAACTGAACCGAAAACCGTTATTTTTGGCGGAATGAAAACCGGAACTATACCCCGATATATATATATATATATATATATATATATATATATATATACATAGTTGAACCGGAACGGAAAAATTACGCTTCGAAGCCCTGCTTGCGCTCTTTAAAAACAATTTACTATAAAAATATTGAAAGTAATTTTATAATAACGATTTTTATTGTCAAAAAATTATTATTCACTTTTAATAAAATTGTATTTAAGTACCATATGCATATAATCAAGTCATATTCCCTCGCAGTAGTTTTTATTAGAGGGCAGGAAAAAAAAAAATAAAATATCAAAATCTTAAATTTTTGTAAGATGTTTGCTGAAGTTTAGCTCGAATGGTCTTCATTGTATTAATACCATAAGTATATTTAATTGAAAAAATATATAATACTTATAAGTATTTAAAATATTTCGCCATTACATTTATATGTATTTAATTGCATCTTACAAGTTAAAAATTTAAAAATGTTTTTAATTTATTCTTATTTTTAAACGATGCATCTTTTATATTTCATACACATTTTTTAAAAATTGAATCACAAAAGAAAAACAATTGCTTCAACAGGACGGACATCACACTGCTTTATGATATTACCAGGCCTCATGCTCGTCAAAAACTTGCAGAGCTAGCCTGGAAAAATCTATCGCATCCACCGTACTTCCCGGATCTAGCACCCTCCGATTATCACTTGTTTCTGTCTTTACAACATTTTTCGCTGGGAGAAAAAAACCCGAAGAAATCAGACAAGTACAGATCCAATTTTTCGCCTTTAGGGATAAGGCATTTTCTAAAAATGGAATATACAAATTGCCATCACGCTGGCAAGACGTAATAAATACGGTGACAGTTATATTATTCAATAAAATTTATTCAAGGTATGAAAAAAACATTTTTTGTTGTTGTTGTTCTAAAAATGGACAGAAGTGATATGTGGGGATGTTATAAGCCCCATGAACACTTTTTTTTAGTTTTGTTACAAACTATATAGTTATGATGGCTTAATCACAATTTTCACTTTTTGAGAAAGATGTATGTAATAGAAACCAGAATCTATGTAAAAGCACGACATTTCGACTACAAAATAAAAATGCTTCTGGAAGGCTGAAAATTAGGCAAATTTGAATAATTTTTACTGCTAGGGACAGATATTGCTTACAGTACTTTTCTCCCTCTCAATTTTTTGTTGCAAAATTGGGAAACTTTTGATCTTCTATCTTGTTCATTTTTTTATTTATTTATTTATTCAATTAATTTTTGTCCTCAAACGTATCAAATGAGATAAAAAATATTTGACTTATAACGCATTGCAGACAACATTTGTTTCCATAGTTGAGAGTTACTAGCATAATTCCCTTTTTCTTTTCATTTGCTAAAATTCCATATAACATCACTAAAAACATTTCCAAAGTTGATAATTCTTTTTCAGAAATACACCTGTCTTATTTTTCAAATGAAATAAAAGTTTAAGGACGTCAAACAATACTTACATCCACTGCCCTGGTCAGTGCACACGAGGTACAGGTGTCTGCATCATCGTATCCAAAGTCTCCAAAGCCAGATGATAAATCTCTAGTGCTCAAGTCCATAAAAGGCCTCGACACAGAAACTTCTTTCGTGAAGTAGTATACTCCGAACTTACTTTGGGATGGAAGATCATTGAGAAGTCTCATCACTCCGAATTCAATGAATGTTCGCTGTAAAAAAAATGTTGCAGATTTATATTTTCTTAAATTCTTATTCTTTCAGTATTATATTATTCAGAATAGAATAAAAGTTACAAGATATTAAAACTGAAAAAAATTAGCCCTATTTTAAAAATTTTTTTATTTAAAAAAAAAGGAGAATTAAAAAAAAAAGTTATCAAGAAATCTTTAAACCCGGGGGCCCTTTTTTTCCCCTAAAATATTAAAAATGTTTTTGGGGTTTGTTTATAAAAATATCCATTCCTTTCTCAGTGGCTCGAAAAGGGGGTGGACCTTCCTTCTCAAGAAGTCTTTTCTAGGCGTTTTTCCATCCCAGTGTTCCCCAATTCAGTTCCAAAACTAGGAGATCTTTCTCAAAGCCATCAACCATAAAATTTGGGCCCCTTCGTGTGGCGATTGGTTGGGCTGAAGATTTTTTATGGGTTTTTTCGCCCTTTTTGACAACGTGACCTGCCCATTTAATTCGTTGCATTTTGATGGTTAACGATGTCAGATTCTTTATATGATTGACAGAGCTCGAAATTTGATCTTCCCCACGTTCCATTTTCCTGAATTCCTCCAAAAATAAATCTTAATGAAAAGATATTCATTTAGCTTATTTCTTAAAGTTAATTTGATTTTTAAGCCCATTTTGTGGGGGAGGAGTAGAGTATGTTTCCTACCGCCCACTGGAAGCTATTCAAAGAATGTAAAAGTATGCTTTGCATTTTTTTTATATCACATTACGTGGTGTTTATAAAATATAATTTACAAATACTAAAATATACAAAAGGAATTATGATTAGATATATTTTGCATTTAAAAATTTAAGAATTTCCTAGAAGGTTTCAGAAAACAGGGATCCACACATAGTGGGTGGGATATTGCAAACTGATGTTTTTTTTTTTTTTTTTTTCATGTTCTTTAGTAGAACATGGCCCCTTTCTTACATATTTTTTAAAAGATTTGCATATGGTCTCCAAATTTAGTCAATCGTACACCATCTGGAACAGTTTTCTCGTGGGTCAAGAAACTTACAAGTTGTCCTCGGCAAATGAGATTTGAAAATCCAGAAACCAATTGCCATACTAGCAGTATAAACTATAGGTTGGTAATAGCTCCCCCCATTACAAATTAATGAAGGTGGTATACTTGCCTCGCTTTATAAAGGGTTAAAGGACAGGGACGTTTTAAGACTTTTTGAGGCTCTAGCCCCCAAAACCCCCCAAAAGACCCCCTTGGGGGCCCAAAAACAAAATTTTTTTTTTTTAAAAAAAAAAAAAAAAAAATCCCCTCCCCCTTTTTGACAATAAAAGGGGGTAGGCGACGGGGCTTACGGATGAAATACCGTAAAATAATAAAAAAATAAATTAATTTTAAATATTTAAATAAAACCTTTTATAATATAATATTTTTTATTAATATAAATATAAATATATATATATAACAAATTTACTTTTGTAAAAAATTCCCTTTTTTCGGATTAAACCGGAAATAACATTTAAACCCTTTTTTAAATTATTTTATGATCTTATTAATAAGGGCGGATGAGGCCCCATTGTGGCTGGGGCCCTGGGCCCTTAAGAAATATTGTTAGAAAAATAGTGTAAACTCTCTATGTATAATATAATCAGAGTTGTAAAAGAGACCTCAAATTTCTATATTTACATGTACAAATTACATAAGGAAAAGAAAAAATGCATGTTTTTGATGTAGTAGCATCAAGCTTTTAATGTGTGTGACTAGTTCCAGTACAGTTAGTACTACTAATCCGTTGAGTTAAATGTAATAAAAATGTTTCAAAAATATGCATGCATGGTCTTTATGGAAGATAAAGATTTGAAACAGAGCATGGACAAGCCCCATTTTACAGAATAACCAAGATATCAAAGTAAAATGAATTTACTATAAATATTTTCAAAAAAAGAAAAGGGCTTTCCCCCAAAAATTACAGCACAAAACTTACATTTGAATACAAAAATAATAATGGAAAAGCTATCCATATCCCCTTTTTATTTATTTAATGAAATAAAGTGTTAAATAATGTTACTTCAATCAACACAAGAAACCATAAAACTTTGTCTGTTGAGTTCTAAAAATTACTTTATTAACGAGGATCTTGCAAACAATCATTGAAGTTTTATATGTGATGTAAGCAAACATTTATTGAAAAATATTAATTGTAAACTTTAATATTAAAGTATAATTTACCTTTTTATAGAGTTTGTCAGAATTTTCCAAAAATAGGACTACTCTGGGGCTACTGTCCTGGATGAAAGATAGTTCAACTGGTTGTTTCTTAAAT
>BMAV01020279.1:0-69230 GCA_019973955.1 Trichonephila inaurata madagascariensis
AAAAAAAGAACGTTTGGAATATCGACAGATTTATATCGACCCCTCGACCGAGGGGTCTTCAGCGGCACGCTGCAGCTCTGACACGCCTGCCACGGTGTCCGGTGGCCGCGGTGCCAAGGTGGTGGTTTTGGACCGTGGCTTGCCAAAAAAGGTTCGAGGTCCCAAGACCCCGGGGGCGCGTCACGTTAAATCTGTGGAGAGGAAACGTCTGCCCGTTGGGTGGTGTGGTAGTAGGGAGAGACTCTCACCGGTGTCACCCCGTCACTTGACCATGGTTCAAAATTACGTGGTCCGTGCCAGCCCTCTGAGCTGAACAGGTGCGACGTTAATTTCCAATCAATCAAGTCCTACGAATGTCCGCTACCTGACCACTAGGCTGTGCCACGAAATTGGTTTCATAGTTGACTGTGACGAGATATAAATAAAATTTTTCGAATAGCTTAGGGTACACAAAAAATTTATAATTTTTTTTTCAATAATTTTCAGAGAAAACTTTCAAGATACATAAAGTTTGAAGAATAAATAAATTAATCTCCGTATGTCTCTTAACTAGAGTAAACATCTGATTCAAAATGTAAAATGGCATTGGATAATAATACAAGGTTACAACAATAAAATAATAACTTTGATAATTATCAAAAGGGAAATTTTCTTTTCAGTTTATGTATTTTTCCCCCTTCAATTTCCAACATCTTGATTTTAAAGCATCTGCAACCAACAAAGCAGAGAAAAATTTAATTTGGAGGTAGTTGTTTGTTGGCTCAGATTCAACAACAGTTTACGAGTTCTCACTTAGCACTTTTTTTTTTCTTGAAGATTTCGAGAAAACAGTTTTTTCGGGTGTGTAGGTACATTGCAGCAGTTTGAGATGATGCGATTGTTTAAGTCGTCAGAGTTTAGAAAAGGTTATTTTATCAAAGCAGACAAACAGTTTTCTCAATAAATGTTATGAAATGGAAAATTATTTGCTTGGGTTAACTGTATGAAAATAATGTACAGTCACATATTGACAAACTCATTAAATAATTACATGAATGTAATAAAATATAAATCTTGCTTAAATTAAAGTCTGTGTGTCTCTTAGTATTCTTAAATATACTAGCATAAATTTCCTTCTATCGAAGTTATTTTTTTAGCTAAACATTTCAATCATTTAAAGAATGTAATTTAAAATGTATTTATCGTTCAAAGATTATTAGTTTTCTGTTGATATATTTCATAAGAATAAAACCCTGTTTCCTAGAATTAGAAGAGCTAAAAGATTCAACACGACAGGAATATAGTAATACCTTTCACAAATCTAGAGACTTTATAAAAAGTTCTTATTGTGTTTCCCTTAATGGGTACCCAATTACTTCATAATCGAGAATTTTGTCAAAAACTGGCAAAAACGTTACATAGATCATTTTGTAATCCAATTTATTATGTTTCTTAAAATTCCGAGTTTTCAGATTTCCATTTACTAGTACAAAAGTTACAGCTGTTTTATTAGAGCAGGTACCGCTTCTAGCGTGCAGTTACCAATTTTAAAACTTGTTTGGCCAAAATTTATTTTTCGAAAAATGTCGGAACGGAAGCAGGGATTACTGAAAATGTTACGAGGGTAATTAACTAAATTTTTTTCTGTTTGTTTCATGTAATATTAGAATCGCTTTTAGCTATTTTTAAGAACAACTGCATTATTACAAAATTTACAACTGCTTATGTAAATATAACGCTGTATTTTTAACCCCTTTTATATAGTGACTAAGATAAAATGTTTTTTTCTAAATATTTTAATATTTCTTATCTTTCTGATCATTTCCAAAAATAATAATAATGTAACATAAAAATATCGGAAAAGTGAAAATTCATTCATTTTTTTCTTTAATGTTTTAGCTCCTTTTTCGTGTAGTTAATTAGATAAATCCAAAAACATCAACAACAAAAAATCCTCTTATCTCTAACTTAAAGAGTAAGTGCCTCACGTATTTGAATAAATGAACTTCTGAACTATGACGTTGTTTCATAGTTACAATCTCCTCGTAACGGCGCAATGTGACGTATGCAAATAGTAATTATTACTTACATATCACTATAATGGTAATATAAGAGAGGGAGAGAAATCTGAAGAAGTCAACTGCGAGATTGATTTAGGAGGGATTTTTTAGGAATTGATTTTTTTAGGGACCTGAGCATACCTATTTCAACACTGACTCAAACTTAGATACGTGCGTAGAAGTTTGTTTCTTTCAACTTTTAATCTAATTAGAAAGTATCGGTAGATTATTTTAATTTCGATTCTTTCGCAGTAGGTTCAAAAGAATAAGGTTTATCCAAAACTTCTGGGAAGACAGCTATAGTAAGCTGTACATACTGTAACCATTCCCTCCACACAGATGGGAATTGACTTCTTTGGAAATAATCATCTCGCGTGCATTTTGCAGGTGCAACTTTTAAGTTATTGACTTAGAAAGCCCCGGCAACCTTTGACATCACGAGGGGTCCTTTTTCCCGACTATCAGGATGTAACTGAAAGCTAAAGAGAGACACCGGCCGCTGATCCCCAAAGCAGAGAGAGGGGAAAGGAACTGAAACCTTCGAAGAGAGCGGACCCCGAAAGAAAACTCCTCTCTCCCAAACCACATCTCATTTGACCTCTAATAGTCCTTTAATAAGTTTAATAACTTCTACTAATAATCTGCACATAATATCTGTGACGTAAATAATCTAAATGTTTAAATTAATCAATATCACGCTGCCGTTTTTTATCTCAAACGTCACAATAAGTTATACTATTTCTTTACAAATATTCCTTCATACTTGTCTAGAGTAGGGATGTCCAATTTTGTAACTTCCCCGGAGCACATTAAAAACACGAGTGGATTTAGATACATACCCATAAAATATGCTAAATAGATAAATGTTGAAAAGCAAAACAAAACAAAAAATGCGTACTATGTATAATTAAAATATTTAAATGAAAGTTATATCTAAGCTTAATTAACTCTTAAACGTTTTTATTCCATTCCTACTATTAGTTCTCTCTCTCTTTCTATTTATATATATATATATATAGTATAATAAAATTAAATCAAATACTAAGTGAAAAAATTGTATAAAACCTACAACTATTTATATATATACACATATATATATATATATTTTGTTCAAATTTTCAATCGTTAATAAAATACTTTCTATTCATCCATTCAAGTTCAAATACCATTTTTTAAAACTTTTAGTGGATGACACTTGATGTTAATATAGGTTTTCAAATATTAATTCATTAATCAAATTAAAAAATGAATAAATAGTAACAAACAAAAATAATAGTCCAACAGCATATATAGAAAAGAAAATCGTTCGTTGTGTCTCTGTAGAGCAATGGACACAACGGACTCCTAATCTGAAGGTCCTGGGTTCGAATCCCACCTGGGATGGCTTAGTTTCTAAAAATGTGATTTCATTTCTACTGCACTACTTTATTAAAACAATTAAATTTCATTAATGATTAAATAGTAACAAACAAAAACAATAGTCCAACATCATATACAGAAAGGAAAATAGCTTTCTATTTTGTCACTTAATATTGTGATTCTGTCATATGTATATACATATTTATATTGATTGTAAATATTCAATAAAAAGTAAATAAAACAAAATATGTTGGAATTGACTTAATCTTTTTTTTTATATTACTTGTAATAAAAAATTTAAAATTAGCGAAGGAAAATTACGCAGAAAATCTGTAGTTTCTGAAATCTTCAGATTTGTCCTCAAATTCTGATTACAGATAGAAAAGAAGACTGTGTGTTTGTCAATGTTCATTGCACCGCGTTTAGTAAGTCGTAAAAATTGCACATTTTTAAAAACTTTAATTTAAATAAAATTTCTTAGATTGCCATAGTTACAGTTTTATTTCAAATGTTGTCGCAGTATGAAACAGCTGGTGTTTTTAACTTAAAAAGGCATGCATCATTCACTTGAAAAAGAAGGATGATATCTAAAAAAGTGTTAAATCTGTGTCAGATCTCATCGGCATGTTCTGTCGTAAATTTTGTCTTCCATTCTTTGAGCGATTTTAATGAATTTCGCATATCATAGAATATTTTCAACATTTTACCCCGACTTAACCACCTTCCGAAAATTACATAATGCATCTATAAATTAAATTGAATGACTCTCTGGAATTGGCAAGGATCCAACCCTTTGGGTTCCTAGGGACCATGTTATTTCAAAATCATGAAAAATATAATAGTTCATATTAGGACCTAAGGTAAACCTGATTCTGCTACACATCTTTTAAATTACATAAACATCTGTCATTTTTAATTGTACAGGTAGAAAGAAAAATATTATATCAATATAATGCTCATTTTTCTTACTAAACCACCACACTCAATTTAAGTCTGCATCTTTTCTTCCGTGCGATATTTACATCTTGCATATCGAAAGCAAAGAGAAAGATATATAAGTATCAAAAGTAAGAAATATGAATGTTATAACATCGTTTACTATATTTTGAGAAATGATTACTCGAATTGGGAACAATTTTGAATAAATACATACCTGTATGTAGAAACATAATAACACAATTATTTGAAATCGATTTTCTAAATTTCTCACCGAATAAATTGCGGATTAAATTGCCAGAATTTTTAAATGCTTGAATTATCAATTAAATTTGCTAATGAGTTATTATTTTTAATTAATAGCAAATTATAATTATAAGATTATTAATGCTATTATTAGAAGCCATCATAAATCATTTGTAAACACAAGTGATATTTTCAGCCCTCAGCTATTCTAGATCACTAAGCCATGTCTAGAGGATGAGCATAGATTGCAGTATAAACGCATGCGAGTAAGACTAGTATTGTAAAAATGCCCCAAAATGAGGAGAAGAACAAAAGATCTTCGAAGGTATAAAGATATCTATTATATATATACATATATGTACGTATATATAACTTAGAAACAAGTAAAACTGAAATCTCTACACTAAAAATCTATTCAAATCCTTTGAATCACAAATGCGATTAATTAAAATTTCGTCTGGCTTAAAATCACACAAAATTAAGTTTTCACTATTTATATACACTGGTGTGCAAAACTTAAGCAACAATGTAAAAATTTAGCAGATAGCCATGATATTGCAGAAAAGGAGGTCTGGAGATCAGTAAAGGGAACACGTAAGTCAGTAGAAACTTCATGCGCATGCAAATATCAGGAACAAAACGTCAGAAGCGAAGTGAGCGTACGCAAAACGCGTGATGTCGGCGCGCGCTGCTCAACAGTAGAATGAAATGAAGGACGGAGACGCAATTCACCATATTCTCTGCAAGTGCCAGTGAGTCAGTTCGTGAAATATGGCTAGAAGAAATCATCTGGATGACTTCACACGTGGAAGAATGATCGGAAAGCTGGAGGAGGGGCGTACTGTCACCAGTGTAGCTGCAGAGTTCGGAATCAACAAAAGTGTCGTTTCGCGCGCATGGAAAGCGTTCCAAACCATAGGTACAGCTGTTAGAAAGGTTGGTGTGGCCGCCCGAGGACGACAACTGCAGGGGATGACCGATATATCATCCTGCAGGCGAAAAAAGTTCGACAGCAGTCAGGAAGTGCCATTGCTCAGAAACTCTGTACAGCAACAGGTCGAAAAGTGTAGTGGTTTACTGTGGCCAGATGCCTTCACAAAGGGGGCCTGTTCAACCGCCGTCCTGAACGCTGCCTCCCGTTGAAAGATGGCCACCGAAGCCACCGTTTACAGTGGAACAGAGAGCACAAAAACTGGACAACTGATCAATGAGTCGTGTCTCTTTACGGATGAGAGACGGTTCAGTACCAGAAGCGATTCTCAACGCGTTTTGATTTGGAGAGAGATCGGGACCCGGTTTTATCCAGTAACATCAGGAAAGACATCCTTACGGTGGTCCTGGAGTTCTTGTCTGGGTTGGCATTATGCTGAACGGCGGAACTGAGCTTCCCATTTTCGACAGAGGGTCTGTAACCGGGGATCGCTATTGTGAGGAGGTACTTCTTTCCATCTGCATCTTTTCCGAGGTGCCATTGGCCCAGACTTCATCTTTATGGATGACAATGCACGGCCACATCGCACTCTTGCTGTTGAGGAGCTGCTGGAAAGTGAAGATATCACTCGAATGGACTAGCCAGCGTGCTCCCCAGATTTAAATCCCATCGAACATGTGTGGGATGCTTTGGGGAGACGTATTGCCACACGCTCACATCATCCGTACAACCAACAACTCAAACAGATGTTGATTGAGGAATGGGCACTCCTACCTCAAGAAATGTTGCACCAGCTGGTTCTGAGTATGCGGAGACGGTGCAAAGCAACCATTGTAGTAAGGGGAGGGCATATACCATATTAAGGAACATCTGCTTGTTGTTCTTCCTGTTGGATAGACAATCATGTGTCACGATACTATGCGTTCAATAAAGCTTGTTTTTGTTTGATTCCATACCGTATGCGTTGTATTCCTTTTTCAGCGCCGATGCTTTCGTCATCCTTACGTACATAATACTCTCCCTCATTTCAGAATTTCATGTCTCTCAGATGATTTTTCGTGAAGTTATGGCAATAAACCCACCTGTTGCTTAAGTTTTGCACACCAGTGTATATAGATGTCACTTGTATACACATTTACAAGTATAAAACTAATCTAATTTTAATATTTATTTATCAGAATAAAACTTGTACATTTAATACTAATTGGTTGTCAAGTATAAATTTATATATTCACTGCTGGCTACACAAAATGCAACAACAAGAAGAACCAGAGATATAACAGCGACATTTATTTGACAGATATATAACATGTTACACAAACATCAAACGACTAAAATTACAGCCTCCTGTGATGTATGGATGATGACAAAATTAGTAAGTGTAGCCGTCATTATTGGCTGTAAGTGCTGCCACACGCCTCGACGTAGAAGCTTTGGGTGTATTCTTAGGGTACAGCAGGCCATGTGGTTCCCACATATTGCCAAAGTTGATCTGGTGTAGCAGCGGGTGGTTTATTCCAGGATAGTCGTTGTGCAAGCATGAACCACACATTTTCGATAGGGGATAGATCGAAAGAACAAGCAGACCAAGGAAGAAAATAAATATGATGGGCAAAGAACTCTTGAACGTTGCGTGCCACGTGTGGTCGCGCATTATCCTGTTGAAATATGGCTTATGGCAAACGCTGAATGTATAGGAGGAACACGGACACCAACACCTCAGAGATGCAGTGCTGGATGGCAGTGAAATCCAATATGGCGATGCATAACGCAATAGTTCAGCAGCCTCTTGCTACGTTGTCTTCAAACTAGAATTCGACCATCGTGACGTTGCAGGCAGAAGAGTTATTCATCAGTAAACACAATGCCGTTCCATTCCGTTGTCCATGTCCGTCATTCATCACACCTTTGACGGCGCAAACTCCTGTGGGTAAGCGTAACAATGGACTTCTTGGAGGCATTCCACTCTGCTGCACACGGCGTCGAATGGTACAAGAGGACACCGATTGATGTGTAACAGACTGAATCTATTGTGCTATGGTTCATGATGTGGCTGCACCCTCCATCACTGCCATGCGCACAATCCAGCTGTCATTAGGGGCAGTGGTGCTACGAGGTGGGTGTGATCGGCTGTCCTTTCCTTCTACATCCAGCGATGACAGATCTGCATCACATTTCCTCGGTTTCGTCCAACACGTTGACTGATTTCCCAGACAGATAATCCGCAATCCCTATAAGCTACTATTCTCCCTCGGTCAAATTCAGAAACTTGACCAAAAGACGCTCGATGTCTTCAACGAGGCATAGGTAAGCAACTTAAGCAAAGAAGAAAAAAACAGCACAAAAAAACAACCCCCAATCTGTCCTCCCCTTACATAGCGCTTGAGAGTGGCGCTACGGTCTGCGTTATAAAGCTAATGATTTGCATATTTCACCGCCGTCAATGTATGAGGTAAATTTCACATGGTTTGCATGCTTCCTTCAGCAGTGTATGTATGTGTGTGTATTGCATTCAATAAAAAGTTGTTTAGTGATTATATTCTCTAAATTTCTTATTTATATAAGTTCAAATTAGACACACACACACAAACAGATTCTACCCATTAACTTTCATAGGTAAAGTAAACTAATTTGGAGGACAATAACAACGCTGAAGGAGACAAAATGATATACTCACAGTAATACATTAGTAAACTCTTAGACTTAGGTTGTGAGGGATATATTCCTCTCTCTTGCCCGCCTAGATAAGCGGGAGGAAAAGAAGGAAAACTAGCCATAATCAGAAACAACCTATTTATTGATCCCACAAAATAGCAACAGTGATTCAATTAATTTCAACTAGAAAAGATGTTCTCAACATGAACAAAAGGTGGATTAATAGCAAGATACACGAATTACAAGGAGACTATAAATATCGATCCCCTTATCACAGGATCGAATCTACTATCCTACTTAATTTAATACTAATTCAACTATAGTAATTAATCGTTACTTTAAATTTATCAATTATTTGAAATACTCTATAAAATGTTATAATACCAGATCAGTAGCAATCAATTTTATCTCACAACGTCCTTTGCTCCTCTCCTCGTTGTTAGCTAGAAAACCTTGACTATATATAGTAGACTTAATTTGAATATTACTGTTTCTTCTTCAAAAGGGTTGGTTGTGAATAAATGCGAATTGATAGCCCAAAGGTTTCCCAAGAGGATTAGAAAAAGATACGCAAATAGATTCGTCACAAAGTTAAGATTGAGTTTTAAACAATGTCTTTTAATGCACCATCCTTTTCCTTGATTTATCATTTAAAAAAAAATCTAAGTCATTATTATATTGTTGTTGTACAATCACAGAACGGTTTTCCTTGATAAGTAATATGCACAATAAGAAGTTTCTTGACTAATATACTTCAATTCATTCGTTACTCACTTATCTATCTTTTCCTTTTGAGTTTATAATATTTTGATAATTTACGTCGAATTTATGGTCACATACTAATTTTGGGATGGATTCCAGTTGTAAAGTTTCCATTTTGAAAGGAAGCAGGTTAATTCTGTTATATATATTTTTAACACAAAGTATTTTAAAAATTTAAATCACAATACGGTGAAATGTTTAGTTAAACGTATTTGTTGTTACATGTTTTCAAGAAAATATTAATACAGTTTTTTAAGGGGTGTTGGAAAGCTAAAATCTTATTTTTTGACAATTTGAGGTTTTTACAGTTTTAAATTGTATAGATTTTAATCTTTCTAAAAATACATTACTTCAACCTCTAGGGTAATTAGAAGCCCTTAAAACCTGTTTTTAAATAATTGTTGAAACTAGGCCACGCCCACTTGAATGGCGAAAAATGTAAACAAATTACTTCGTTTTCACTTAAAAGTTGGAAGTCTAATATAAAACAAAACATTAATGTTTTATTGTAATTTGAGCCTTTTATTTTTTTGTTTCCTAGCCAATTAGAAGCCTCACTGCATACATTAAAATCAATTTATCTCAAAATGCAAATTTTGATGCTCGATGTACCATTTCTGAGAAACTACCGTTCATAGGTATGTAAATTTTTTATGATATATTTATAATGATGGCTAATATATACTAAAATGAGCTTTTTGTAAACAACGCAAAAATTTATTTTTTACAAATTTTTGAAGTGAAAAATGGGTTAAATTTTGCAATGTTTGATAAAATATTTCATAAATTATTAAAAATTTCAAAATTAGCTAAAAGATCATTTCAATATAATGAGAAAGGTCTACTTTAATTGTATAAAAAATTTCAAGCATGTACTTATAACAGTTTTTGAGAAAAGGCACATCGAAAACCACCAATTTAACATTGCTAGTATATATGATATAGAGAGGTTCCCCCAAATCCCCTTTAAAAAATTAGATTTAGTGTATTACCAAATGGTCTAATATACATGCACAGAAGAAATCTGATTCATTTTATAAACCTTTTCAAAAACAGTAAAATCAGAAAATATTTTCTAAAATAATATATTTTCATATATTTCTTAATATCAAAATTCTGTACTAAAAATTAAAACTGTCTTAAATTCTTAGCATTCAAAGTAGCATTTCATTTCTCTTTAATTTAAAATTTTGTCAAAAAAATTTGTTAATGGCGCTTAATTTTTCATTTTCTCATCTTGAACATTGCATTATTTATAAATAAAAACTTTCTTAATGAAGGTTTTCGCAGCTAATGCTATTGGGCAAGTAAAAGGAAAACTAAATCGGCGTTAATTTAAAATTTCCCCTTTCTGAATGTTCGTCTGCATTCATCGGAGCATACATAAGTTCAATGAGCACTTTAATGCAGAACTCGGCGAAGTCGTATCACAACAACGACGGCAGAAAATTTAATTTTAAAAGTGCTCAGAGTACTTAATTGCGCTGAGATCAGCCTTTTAAATATATTACATAACAGTTAAATGCTTATAGTCATTAAGAGAAAATCTATTGGGCAGCGGAATAGATTAGTGCCAGTCACCGAGAGAAAATTGTTAAATGATTTAAGAAAACGAAGGATCATTCAATTTGTTTCAAGTAAGGGAGAAATCTTTCTGTCTAGAACAATAATTATTGGGCATTTGAAAATTTATTTTAGTTCTTCAACGCTTCATGATGCATTGTTCTATAAAATTCATTAACAGCAATTTCATCATTTAAATTAAATAACCGAAAAATAAACGATGAACTGTTAACGGGTCTCAGGACCCTTAAACTTCTAAAATTTCGATTTTTTAAAAAAAATATATGTTATAGCCCTATCTTTTCTAAATGTTTTGCAACCAAAATTTTAATGATACGATCAAAACT
The DNA here is from genome assembly GCA_019973955.1 of Trichonephila inaurata madagascariensis. Classification (NCBI taxonomy): domain Eukaryota; kingdom Metazoa; phylum Arthropoda; class Arachnida; order Araneae; family Nephilidae; genus Trichonephila; species Trichonephila inaurata. Next base: position 10,839 of record BMAV01020279.1, read on the forward strand.
TCTTGAGTTATTAATAAAAAACTGAAGCATCCAGGAGTAAACAAAACTGCCACGCCCATTTTTTTAACAGCTGTTTGACAGTATCCAAACTTAGCTTTTAAAAGGGAAAACACATTTAATATTTTTTATTTTTAAAATAGGTAATTTAATTTCTTACTTTTGAAACAGGTAGCATAGCTGCAACTCAACTTTTATTTTTGCAGTACTGTTTACTTCAAAGCTGTTAAATTTTCTGCCGATTTCAACTTTTGTGTGATCTTTCGCAAAATGGAAAATTGTGAGAAAAAGCGATTGTCTGGTCAAAGACCGAAAAAAAGAAGGTTTCAAGGTAATAAGTTCCTGAAGAAACAATATCTGGTGGTAAGAAGAAAAAACAAATTTTGAAAGGAAAGCCAAACGATAGGTGCCTCCTATAGGAAGTTGCCGGGTGAAAAATATCTTTTAGATTCGTGTGAACCTAATATTTCACAGCATTTTAAAGGTTATCGGCTGATAGATATAGTTTTTTTCTCGGCCAATTAGTAAAATATGTTTGTTGTTTGGAATGCCATGGCAAAATAAAATAAACGAGAAATCTAATGTAGGACTTTCATCATCTTTTATTAATGTGCTCAAATTGCAAAATGCAAAAAAACTGAATTCAGTGAGCTCATTGGGGCAAAAAGACATTCAGAAATAAATAGAAGATCTGTCTTAGCCATGAGATGTATAGGCCAAGGTTTATCCTCGTTAAGTACTTTTTGTACTATTATGTCATTGCCAAAACCTGTATCCCCAAAAGGCATATGACGGTATCAATATAAAATTCAAAATGTGTGTGAGATTTTTGGCAAATGGACGATGAGTGATGCTGCTTTGAAAAAAAATTCTCGATGGAACACGTAACTGCATTGCTGTCGTGGGGATGGCACATGGAAAACTCGTGGACATACATCACTTGTTGGTGTGTGCACTTTAAATTGGAGCAGAGTGGGAAAGGTGCTCGATATCAAGGTTATGTCATCCTTCTGTAAGGTGTGCGACTCATTTAAAGGTCAAGTTTGGACCCAAATACAGTGTTTTTCAGCGAAACACCAGCCCTTCTGAAAAAAAATCATAATGGGTCTGCTGGACAAATGGGAAGTGAGTGGGATGAATGAAATTTTTCCGTTCTGAAAGAAAGTATGGGCTCATATATAAACAGTATATAGGAGATGGAGATACAAGACATATATGTCTTTGTGGAGAAAAACCTTACGGTGACAATATCAAAATTGAAAAAAGGAGTGTGTTAGCCACGTTCAAAAGCGAATGGGGGTCGCTTGAGAAAGTTAAAATCATCTCTTGGCAGAAAAAATTGTCCGATGGTAAAACAATTGGTGGGAAAGGCCGCCTCACGATGTTGTCATTAATAGGTTAACAGCTTTTTATGGGAATGCAATTCGTGGTAATACCAAAAATGTACACGAAATGAGGCAGGCTATCTGGGCTGTATGGGCTCATACAGCTAGTACTGACAACAACCAAACACTGGTTTTGCCCCAAAGGCAGCAATAGTTGGTGTAAATATAATTTTTGTGTCCAAAACAATAAAGTGCCGGCTTTTAAACACAAAAAAAATTTGCCCGGAAGCAGTTTCTGAAGCAATAAAACCCATTTTCAAAGATCTGTCGCATTTAAAACTGTTTTCGAAGGTGTCTTGGAAAGGTAAAACTCAAAACCCCCAAAGAATCTTTGAATTCATTAATCTGGAATTACAGCCCAAAACTATTGGATCCAGCATTACCATTACAAGAATAGCTGCGTTTTTAGCTGTATGTGACCACATGATGGGCATAGGAAATTGATATAATTAATGCAATGGGTTTGAAATATAACAAAAATAACGTTATTACTGCTAAAAAATTCTGATAAAAACGCTTATCGACAGCTTTTAAGCGAACGGGAGCCTCCCCTTTGGGAAACACGAAAAACAAAAGGCTGAAACTGGCCAAAGAAAATATGAAATTTAAGTTGTCTGAGGGGGGTGCATATGATCCAGAAGCATATTGGGATAAATAAGGTAACCCATATTATTTTCATGTTTTTAATTCAGACTTATTTTTTATAAAATTAAGCTTTTCCCCTTTTAAAACCTACCTGTTTTATTTATTTGAAATTACATGTAAATTTTTCAAATACATTTTTATATGATTTATATTTATTTTTTTCAAATAAATTACTGACTTAATTGTTTTTGCCATATTTCAACTTTTCATTCATTTTTCGCAGAACTAGAGTAAGTTTAAATTAAGCTTTCACACCCATTTCTTAAAATATACTTATTCTATTTATTTAAAATTTCATTTACATCTTTAAAATACATTTCTATACAATTTATAAACATTTTTAAGCAAATTACTGACATTATTGTCTTTTTGCCACTTTTATCTTTTTAAGTAATTTTTGCAGAACTTTAAAAATTAAGCTCGACACCTTATTTCTTAGAAAATACTCTTCCTATTTATTTAGAATTCCATATACAACTTAAGAGTATGTATCTATGTGAGTTCTTTGGAACTTTCTAAAAGGAATACTTATCGAAGTGTTTTTTGATCACTATTTAACTTTTACCTTATTTGTCACGCAACTTACAAATTGAGTTTCCCTGGCCAATTTCCTGTAAAATTTCTTGCCCTTTTTATTAGAAATTTTATGGACACTAAAATAAGTTGTTCTATGAATTTGTATACTACTATTTTAAAAAAAAATTTTTAATGATTATATTTTTGCCTTTTTGCAACTTTAAACTCATTTTCTCAAAAAATAAAATTAAGCTTGCGCGTATAAATTTAAAACTACTTGTCCTATTCTTATAAAATTTCTCATCAATCTTAAATTAAGCTGTTCACAAACTATACACAAAATTTTTTAAAAATATAGCTGAAAAAAATTTCATGTTTACTAAAATAAAATTTTTCCAAATTTTTTAAAATATTATTTTTAAATTTTAAAATATTAATTACTTAAAAACTAAAAAGTGTGTATAACTTCAGGACTCAGCATTTTTTTTACAATTTAAAACTAATTTTTTTTAAGTTTGGTCAATTTTTAACTTCAGATTTTTACGCGCAGTAACATACTAGTTTTTTAAATTTCTAAAAGTTGTCCATTTTAAAATTCCTTATAATTTTTAAATCTTTTAGAAACAATCTTAAATTTTTATTAAATATGTATATAAGTATGATTATGAAATGGAGAAAGTTTCAAAACTTCCATGTTGTTTTATAGAAAATTATATGGATTCGAAAAAAATGTTTTTCTTGCATTCCTCGATGAAGTTAAGAGTCCCTATTACCTAAATTAAATACACGATTAATGAGTGTGTGTTGCTAGCCATTAATTGATTAAATGTTCTTATTAATGGATTAATGTTTCCAAATCTTCGTATTTCTGCCGAATCCAAAAGTTTAACACAGCCAATGTATAATGGGACTAAGAATGATGATTACAGATGATCTAATTCACATCTGAGAGAGAGTAGGTATTACACTACACATCTACAACATGTAAACGTGAGGAGATTTTGAAGCATAATCATTATTTAAAAGATTCTGAGAAGTAATACTTTATTTATGTAGGCCCGGTGGTCGAGTGGTAGTGTATCTCGCTTCCCCATCACAGGTATGGGTTCTATTCCTGGGCTGAGCAAGGTCGACTCAGCCTTTCATCCCTACTGCAGTGGGTCGATAAAATATGCGCGAAGCTTGCTTGGGGACTTAAGCACTGGGGGTCTCACTTCAGACTGACCATCTGATCGGGACATCTGTTCATGCACCTCGGCGCCCAATGGTCACGTATACTGGGATGGGCACAATAGACCCTGACTCTTATGGGTTGTTGTGCCACTGAGTTTGAGTGTACTTTATTTATAAGGGTCACCCAAAGGTCGCCTATAATCGGTTTGATAAATGGTTTAAGGATAGTAATATAAATTATAGTATACACAAAGGAAAAAAGTAATACAAACGTAACAGATAGGCTAGACAAAGTTGCCTTGTATGTTGAAATAAGTGTCCCAGTGGTCCATGAGATGATGGATATCCCGGATGCAGAAGCTCCGGAGTTAGTTGTGGAATCAATTTTCAACAGCAACTTTCACCTCATTATCGTCTGCAAATCGCCGTCAATTCTTGAGTAGACCAAAATGTGGTACTCACACAGCGATAGGTCCAAACTGTAAAGAGGATGTTCGAGAACCTCCCTGCTGAAATGCTGTAACAATGTTTGGTACGCCGCAGCAACATGCGTTCAAGCATTATCTTTCTAGATGATAATCCCGCATGATCGTGTATCGGAACGTGGCTGGCTTGTCACGAGTTCGAGCCCAGTACCACTAAAGTCCCACAGTGTAAGGGAGCGATGCACGTTAAATCTCTCTAGGGGTCAAACGTCCTCCTGTTGGTGAGGTGTAGAAGTTAGGAGAGGGGGTGCCAGCTCAGGTGTCGCCCACGTCACTTGACCATGGTTCAAAATTACGTGGTCCGTCACCAAAAGCCCTCGTGTAGCTGAACAGTGCGACGTTAATATTCACTCACTCACTCCCTGCTTAACTATGGTCATGGTAGCCTAGTGGTCAAGGCATCGGATCATGGTTCGCGCGTGTCATGAGTTCAAGCTCGGTACCACTAGAAACCAGAACAGCTGAACAGTGCGACATTAATATTCACTCACTCACCACGTCGGAAGTTCTTGATATTCTTTCTCAGTTCATGCAATGTGGCACAGATTGCGGTAGGATTGACAGTCCTGCTCTTAGGCAGCCATTCTAATAGTAGGGGGTCATCGACGTCGAAGAAGCACGTTAACATGATTTTACGAGCTCTAATTTGGCCGTAGGGATTAAGGGTGTCGCCATTCCATGCTCATGCTTTTGGTGGCTGGAGCAAAGGGATTTCACCATGTTTCCACAGAGACAATGATTCTTGAAAGGAATTGGTTACCCTTTTTGTGGTACCACTTAGGATGTTCCATGGAACCAAATATTCGATGAATCCACTGTCAATTGTTTCGGCAGTCATCAGTACTGCTTCTTTCACAAGGAAAATCCCTACACTATCGGAATTCGACTCTTAAATTTTGTCTCTTACACATTTTGCATTCGATGATAAATTTCGCTAGTACTCACATTTCCCACTCTTAAAAATTGCGCGTCCATGCGTTGACACTATTTGGGGGCATTTATGAGGCGAACGATGGCTTTTAAAGTACTTCCACACTATCACACATGCATCAGGTGGGATATGATAAAATACGTAGCATGCATTCCCAGCAATCTTCGCCCTTTATAGGGGGATGTGCAGTAATCTTTCTCGTCAAAGGGTGGAATTATTACAATAATGCCACCTTCATTTGGGAGACTCTTATAATTATATTAGCTATTGAGCGATTATTTTTATTTTTTTAATACATTGAATGTAAACTTTTTAAGAAAATTCTTTGAGAATATTTCATTTTTCTTTTTCTTTTAAACAACGTGTCAAATCATTCAAAGAAACAAAATTTTGAAATTGATATAAATAACTTTTAGCTTTTAAAGAAAATGCAATACATATGGTTTCACTTTACAATGGAAAGCTTAAGGATTTTGCAACAATAACAAACTGAAATATCAATTTAGGAGTCTAGATTCATAAATGTCAAAATTAATAATGTTTAAGTACACTGCCAAATAATAAGTACATTGCCCCAAACAATTAAGGATATTGTGAGTTCGGTGGTAAACAACCTTATACGTGACACACACACAATTTTGTTACAAGAATTAAGTAGAACAGGTTAAAAAGGAAAATTATAACTTTAATAAAGTTAGGAAATCTTGTCTGTTGTGTAGAAAACTACGTATTTTTGATACTGAGTGAAAAGTGATCTGCTATTTTCTTTCGTAGCAGTAGATTAAAAACAATTTAAAGGCTTTGAATGCTTTGTAACAGTGAATACGATGTTTCAACAATTTGATTTAGCTGAATCAGTGGCTTGCAGAGCCATTGGTCGTTTAGAAGCGAATCAAACTCAACTCACAGTAGCAGAAAAGTTTGGAGTTTCTCTAATGGTCATTTCCGAAAATGTTTGCTGAAGATTAGAACAAGGTCCTATGCTAGCAATAACACAAAATGAGAACTAGTATTTAACACCAATGGTTAGAAGTAATTGTTCTATGAACATCACTTTGTTGCTATGGCACATTCATAGGGCTGCTGGTACCAGAATCTCGAATCAAACTGCTCAAAAACGACTTCACTGTATGGGTTTGTATACTCTTAGACTGTAGTTAAGTGTTTTTTTTACAGAGAACTAGAACTACCATGCTACTGGGGGAGGTGTAGAATAGCATCTCACTTGGAAATAAGATGAATAACGCAACGCATTTTTCACGGACTAATCCCTCTTCAATGTACAACCTGACAATGAGTGGATTCTCATATAAAGAAAACCTGGTGCTCGAAATAATCCTGCATTTGTACATAAGACTTTCAGATTCGGCGATGGTGGATATATAGTTTCGTCTGGTATTCGTAACAATGATTGCACCAACCTGTATATAACCAGGAATGAAGCAATAACAAGTCAGCGATATAGGGTTGAGATCATCATGCACATTATAATTCTTTACGCTGCTGAAATTGGAGTTGAGTTTATTCTCATGGAAACCAGTTTGTATCATGCTCACTTATTGGACAGTTTTGTTTTGGACTGAAGAATCCTTTATATTGATTGATTGACCAGCATATTTCATGCTGGAATAAGTGAGTGAATGAAAATTAATGTCACCTTATTCAGCTACTCGAGTTTTGTTGACGGACCTCATATTTTTGAACCATGGTCAAGTGATGAGAACGACACGTGAGGTGGCCACCACCATCCCTAAGTTCTCTCTCCACACCAACGGGAGGACGCTTGAGCCTCGACATATTTAACGTGCATCGGTCTTCGCTGCACGGTGGGTCTTCAGCGGTACTAGGCTTGAACTCCTGACACGCCGGCTACGAGTCTGTTACCTTGACCATTAGACATGCTGGAGATAAGAACTACTAATCACTCATGGCTCCCAGAAGCAATTCAGTAGCTGGAAAGCTTTTACAGGAGAATGTGAAAATACCCCAGTCTTTCCTAGACAACGATATTGATTTCCTGTCAGATAGGTGTGCAGCATTACCTGCTGTTAGAGGAAACAATACTGCTTATTGAAACTCATTTTTATCTGACAAATTATATTTTTTAATATAATACACACGAATTGCTCATTTTTTTTATCGGCAAATGTTTTCATGGAAATCTAATTTTTACTTGTTTGTGATATTTCTTTTTCTTCTTCACATATCTTACAACTATACATCATATATCAGTCACCAAAATTCAGTCATCTGTAATTTATATCCAACATCATAATATACCCTAGCTGTTATGAGCAATTTATTTTTCAAATGCTTTGAATTGTAGTTAGTTACATATTCTTTAAATTGTGGGAAAAAAATATAATTCATTCATAAAATTAATATGTAATCAATATTCTACATTTTTACTTTGCTAAGAATTATTAATCAAATACATCTAATTCGAAATTTGGCTCATTCAGAAATATTACTTTAGGAAATTTTAAAATTGATCCTTGTCTGTACTGCCAGTTTAACACTACAATGTATGGTATATGTATATTTTTAATAAATCTGTATTTAATAGGCTTTTTTTTCCTTTGTTTTTAAATGAGAAATAATTATAAACACATTTGTGTAACTTTTTAATCTTTTTATACTGTAGGAAAAAACGAATTTTCTCCAGCTGCTGTGATCACACATCTGCTATGGTTCACAACACTTACGATGTTCTTTTTTTTGCATAAATTTTTTATTATTGTTATTTTTTTTTTAGAACGAAAATCTTGTAAAATTTTAAGTTTCTCTTTAAATTTATTTTTCTCATTATCATTTTTCTTCTCTTCATTTCTGAAGTTGGCATTAACATTTCCAATATTTTTTTAAAGCATGCACGTTATATTTTGGTGTTTTTAGGCAAAACAATCAGCATTATAGTTCTTTTGTTATTTTGATCTTTTTTTAAAAAAATCTACTCAATCTATCGGTTTTTTCATTTTGTTTTATAATCAGTCTTCAACATAAACTTTCTGTATTATTCAGGAATCTTACTTCTACACTTGATAAATTGAATACTCATTTGAAGTTCAATTTTTTTGTATTTATCATTTTAAAAGATGAATGTTAATTAACATCGCAGTGTTAAGCAACACTAGGATTGCTGGTAAAGGACCCCATTTCTGAACCATGGTCAAGTGGCGCGGACAATACCTGAGCTAGACCCCACTCTCCTAAATTCCACACCATACTAACTTGAGAACTTTGAGCCACGACAGATTTAACGTTCGTCAGCCTCTCTGCGCATCAGATCTTCATCAGCCCTGCTCGATTTAATGTTACTGGCCACAAGTTCGTGACCATGACCTCTAGGTTACTGCAGCCCTTCGTCATACTTCAGAAAAATTTACACAACAGAAATTCGGACCAACAATAGCTTTAAATCAGGGGTGGGCAGACTTTCACATGGTACGGTCTATTTCTAATTTTTTCTAAGTGTTGCGGTCACCCAGTAGCGTAGGTGTGGTGAGCTAAAAAAAAGGTTCATTAATATTTATATTATAATAATAATAAATACAGAATATGAAGTATAATAATAATAAATACAGAATATGAAGTATAATAATAATAAATACAGAATACTTAACTACATAACTACAATAAAAAAAATTTACTCTTTTAAAACCATGTTTTAAGCAAAAATGCAAGATACAAACATAATAGTTATACACACAAATTTAATAATATCAAATGATGCATTCATTATAAAACCATTCAAAATACATTTAAAAAATCATTTTCATTAAGTTAGTTCTCGTAGTTATAGTCTCAGTAGAAGACTAAATCTGCAAACTGTCCTCTCCAATCTTGAATATCTTGATATATAATTACTAACGGCTACTCCTGCGCTGTATTCTAAGAGGTCGTTTGTGAAACGGGAATGATATGTTGTCTTAATTATATCCACCGTTGAAAATGCAGATTCACACAGGCAAGTATAGCAAAAAACCATTAGATTCCAAAAGTTATTCTTTTAAAATTATATCATTTTCCTCAAGAGATAAAGAGAACATATAACATCTTTTAAATTATATTTTCCACATCAATATTGCCAAATAGGTAACACATGAATGTCACTATTGGTTTTAGTTTAGTAAATGTTTGAAAACGTCTCTCAAATTTGGAGTGCAGTTTTATTATTCCACATATTAATAATCTTTACTTAACGTATATATAACTCCATTTTTAACTAACTCATCATAAATACTTTTGAAATTTTTTAATTTTATTTTCATCAACTGAGAAGATAACTTTAACTTGTTTTTGAAAGTGTATTAACAAATCCAATCATTTCTACTACTAATGGATTTTGAGCATCGGTGTTCTACAAATATATTTCTTTTAGTATGTGAATCTAAGGTCTTACGTGAAGGCAGTCACCCCAAACTGTTTTGGTGGTCCACCGGTCGATCGCGATCGACTTAATGTTTACCCCGATTTTAAATTAACACATACCAGTGAAAATTTGTAATAAATCTGTTTGTATAAAATATATCCCAGGTAATCTAAATTATTCAGAGATACACAACTAACTGATTAAAAAAATATTGCTATGTCAAAATGTTAAACCTCGTTTTACTCTAACAACATAAGTTCTTGAAATTTTCAGAACAATTCTGGCCTATTCAAATCCAGTTCAATTTGAAAAAAATTCTGGAACTCTAAAATATTCAGAAAAAAATCGTCCCGAATGAAATATTTCGATCGAACATTTTTCTCCCCTAACCGCCACCTTCTAAAACTCATCTCCTATATAGCAGGTGAGCTCCCAGCATCCCCTAAATGACCCGGAAGAGAAAATGGCTAGCTCCATCATCAACTGGTTCGAAATAAAAACAGAAAATGACTCGTTCTACGAATTATTTATTCACTTGCTCTCGAGAGAACAGTTTTCCACTTTTAACCAGACGCTACGAAATGGCTGAACCAGCAGAACAGGAAAAATAACGGTGCTTTATAGCGAGATGGAACTAGTACGTTTTCCTGACTGTCTCCAGTGATTGTCTTTACAGACCTTAACTGTTAGCTGCTTGAAAGAAGAAAAGATGCTTCTGTAAGTGTCTTTGGTATTTCTTGAGTCTGTCTTTTGGACTAATCTCATTGAGATGTTTGTCTTGTTGTCACCTGTTCCTGTTTTGGTTCTTTGGAGAAGCTGCTTTCGTATCACTAATTCATGAAGGGATAGAGAGAAGTAACTTAAATATCCGTGTCTTGTAAAAAGCCTTGTAATTATTTAACGATGTTTTTCTTCTTTTCAGTTCATTAAATCGCATATTGGCTTACATTTCGTGTACTAAATTAAATATCGCTATTAGTTGTCAATTGGATTTTATTTAGGAAAATAATAAATAGTATCGAAAGATTACAATGAAAGTTTCTGAAAGTGATCAAAATGTAGAAAGTCAACAATCTAATGAATTACAAGACATTAATAAATAACCTATTATGTCATTTTTATCTAAACTACTATTGTTGTTGCCGATAATCTCCTTGGTTAAGTTATAGATTCATTGGCTAATGTTACGTAAAAATAAAACAAGTATTAATCCTCTTGGAGAGGATTTTGGGAAATGTATATGTTCAATTACAATTTTTCAAATGTAAAGCAAGTATAAGATAAACTTTGTTTACAAAAGTCATGTGCATAATACACATTTTCATTCTCGAGCTAAGCCAATGTATCTGAAGTTTTAAAACAATGAAAAATATTCAGAGCTCTAAGTAAAGTACCAGTTAAGTATTTAATCATTACCGAAACTTATTTGTAGCAGAATGATAATGGCAACGAATTGTTTATTGACAAGGATTCGACGGTGAGAAACAGGGCGCTCAGTACGATGTAGCATATTCTGTAACTCAATTTGTTTCATTTCTTATTCCTCATATTCATATTCTAATGTTTTATAAAAATCATATTTCACTTACGACCTCGTATTCCTTTGAGTTAGAGGCTCTGTTTTAATTTAAAGTAGTCCACCAGACTCAACAGAACCTTAAATACATTTGTAAAACGAAACAATATACAAAAAGTTTTAAACCCTGGAGTAGCTAGTTCTGAGTGGGCCCTATATCAAAATTTCTTCGAGGTCCTTCATTAGATATGAGAGCCTTGTTAGTGGAACTATAGTTACACTTGTTGGGGCCCTGTAGCTTGGGGTCCAGTATCATTGATACGGCTAATACGTCGGTAGCTATACCGCTGATTTTAAGACTATATACAAAAAGAGAATTCCAGATGTATTTAGATCACGATGCATTGTACTCTTCAGCTAGTAAATCTTCGTTGCCAATTAAATTGCCTAATAATGGGTTACATTACTGTATTGATATATTTCATGATGTCCTAATTATCATACACTTCAACATGAAAAAAGTAAGGGTTAATGGGAATGAAAATCTATTTGTATGGTGACACAGAAAAAACAATAAATTTCTTTTCGGTTAATTTTGTCCATGATTTATGGCCAAGTATGAACGTGTTGTATTGAAATCTTTCTGTATGCTACGTTCATGCAATATTTTCTTTCTTAGAATCAATAGCAGTTTCCAAAATTTTTTTAAAAGCCGAAAAGTATTACTTGATCATCGAGCGATGATTTAAGGCTGTCTTCGGCTAATGTTAAAGAATATGACCCAAATTCGGAATATTTTTTTCAGATATAAAAGTACTCAAACATTAATATTATATTCTGGCTTCACTATCCTGTAAAGAATCACTTATTTTATCATACTATTCATTTTTATCCGAGTTTTGACACATTTTTTCTTTTATAAAATGCGTTTCCCCTTTTTTTTCCTATACCGTTATGCTAAATGAGCCATTCCTTTACATGTTAAAAGGAAAAACGGGTTATTTATGAAATATTTTGAAATTTTAAAAGCACTATATTATAAACAAAGGCATGAGTTATAACGTCATAAATTTTTGTAAAAATTGAGGCATTTTTTCTGTCCAAAAGTGTGCTCCGCGTTAAATCCACACTGTCGTACATATGGCGAAAACAGCCTTAATAATCTTTCCTTTCTGTAAATAAAACTATTACCTGAGGTACTGATATTCTTTAATGGTCAATAATGGATAGAAATTTTCATGTTGAGTTTTCTAATTATGTTTTTTTTAAAGAATTCATCTTGTGGAATATAAAGGGGTTTCAGAAGACGTTATTAAAATTGAGCTCCATATTCTGTACGTGGTTGAGAATTCTGCCAGCAATACATTAGGTTAGGATTTGTCCTTAATGCATTGCGATTAAAAATTACAAAATTATTTAAAATATTGCTCTAAAGTCTGGAGTTATTATAGCGCCTTAAAATTTTCGATTATATTCTATAAAAGCAAAATTGAGCTGTGTGTGCATCTATTTTAACACTTTATCTTATATCTTACTTTTTTTAGAAAAGTGATAGTTTATTTTTTGTGCATTTTTTGTTCATCTTCGTATGAAAATTTATATTTTTGTTACAAAATTCCAGCCTAATGGTTGTTTCTCTTAACTAAACACAATATTCAAAGAAACCCTTTTTGAAGAAATATACTTTTCCTACAATATTCTTCATGTTTTATTGATATATATGCAGATAGTATGCTTCCAAATAAATATTTTGATAGCATAAATTCCATAACAAACAGAAATTTAAACTGATTTGAATCTGAAACAGAAAGTTTTATGTTTTTTATCAACTCCTCAATTGAAAGTAATGATATTCAGCCAGCTCATACTAATTCGGAAAAAAACCGATACCCATTTGCATATTTTATCATTTTTTAACTTGAAGTTCTTCTCTTAGATTTTTTTTATAGGTACACATTAGATTACACTGTTAATACTTCACCTCATGTCGTGGGAGCAGTCATTTTGCATATATTTCCTGATTCTATGGAAAAACTAATTTCATTTATTGCACGTATTTTTTTTTAAAAAGGGAACGGAGTTTTAAACAAAAAGATTGTGAATCGTGATTAATATTTTGTTGGTGTGAAGAAATTTTTCCAATGATTTGTATAGTTGTCATTTTTCATCATTTGCTGATCATAAACTATTGCAAAAACTATTTTTTCTCCATATAAATATTTTATCCTACTTTGTGTGTTATCCAGTTAATACATTATTTCTATTTTTGAATATAATAAAAGTAGAAAACGTTCTAAGATAGCATTTTGTTCAATCTTTTTCCAGCTGAAAGAACTAAAGAACATTTAGTACGGGAAGTACATGTTTTTAAAATTAATTAAATTTAAGAACTCTACCAATAATTAAACGGGAATATTGTTTGTGAAATATGAAACATCCAGATACAGCAATACTATTCTGAGATTTAATGGGGAAAGAAAATGAATGAGTAAAAATTCTGAAGAATATTCTGTTTGAATTAAATATATTATGAAGGGTGTTAGAGTTGTAATATCAAAAGATTTACAGAGAAAAGTTTGGGTAGAATTGCGTTTAGGACCACAACGAAGTGGTTACAATGCAAGTATTCGCTTGCAGTTATGCATATTGGAAAAATATAAACAAGGATATGTAACATTTAGCGATGAATTATCTAACATAAAGTAGGCCGTTGAAGCAACCAAGCAAAGTCCGGGTTCATCCGGGGAAATATCCAAGCTATATTTAGCAGCATGTGTATATTTACTTTGTTGATCCATCTTGAAAGATATAATTTTTGATTGTGAGTTATTGGGCAGATTAGATTGGACAGTTATTCAAAATGGTTGGAAATATATCCTTTAAAGTTAATTACATATCTTTAATAACAACAGAAAAATTTCTGTATTGTTTTCTAATTGGATTGCAGCCGTTTCGAAAAATGATTCTTCCTTATGTTCTTATTAAATAGAAGGCTTTTTTCTTAGGAATTGCATTAGACATATTTTTTTCAGCATCAGATTTTTCAAAGAGAAAATTTGTAGTGGTTTCCGGATATTCAAACTTTAAAAAAGGTTGAAGACTCATGCTCATAGAACCTGGAACATTGCATTATAAACTGAATAAATTTTGTTTCATTTAAGAATTACATATTTAAGGGACAAGGGAAAATCCAGGAAAATTATCTTTTGATAGGAATTTAAGATAACGTTAAGAAGACTTGGCCCTTAAAAATAACCTAAGCATCATTTTTTGTATTTTATTTAGTTGTATTATTTGCATTATTATCCTTCAATTGATTAAAGAATTCAATTCTATTAAAGAATGTAAGGGAACAAATTAGGGAATTCGACCACACCCCCTTTATAGATAAAAAAGCGAAAGGTTTTCTTATACAATTAATAATCACTTAGATAATGATAATTCATAAAATATATGGGTTGAAATAATATAAATATGCTATTATTTTTAAGAAAAATATGTAGCTAATGTTTTAATATGATATTTTATTTTTTTTTTTTGCTTATAATAATTATTTTTTTAGAATTATAAACTTTACAGTGGTTTATCTCAGTTTGTGTCTTTTCGCATTCAAAATGCTTCTCCTTTCATAAATATTAATCAATCACTTCGATTTTTTCCTCTGTGTTATATATAATGCATGTAATAAAATTAGGAATCGATTTTTGCTGTAAACGTAACACTTTTTAAAAAATAATAAATTGTAGGAGATTCTGATTTTTTTTTAATTTTAGCATACATATCGACATTTTATCCCCCCCAAAAACTAATGAAGTTATTGTAAAATAGATCTCTAAAGTTGCTTAAAACATCCTTTAAAAATAAATAATTACAAAAGGAGTACAATTTTTAAATTTTCCAAATTTTCTTTAAAAAATTTTAATTTTTAAAATTGTGTGAATAATACTTAACAAAATTTCATCTCGTTATCATTTTCTTGAATAGAAACATTATATGAAAGCTAAAATATAATTTTTAAATACATAAATAAAAAATGTTCAAAAGGTGCCACAAGTCCCTTTAAGATCTATTGTCTCTTGATGTGAATAAATGCACGAATGAATAAGTTCAATCAGTTTTACTTTAAACTCCCTTGGATCCTGATTCTTTGAGTACTCAAATATTTCAAAAGTTATTCTATAAAAGAAATCCATTTTTACTATAAGTCCTACTTGTTTTGCACTTTGCTATATTATCTTTAATAATTCCTTCTACTCTAGTCTTAGAGATATTAATTGAGATTTTTTAATGTTTTTAAATATTCCTTGCTATTTTAAGAATTTGAAAGTGTTGCTGCGAACCCTACTTATATAAAGAATTTCCTATGCAGTGCCCTTCACATTTAGACAAAAGACTAGCTAACACAAAGAAGTGTATAGAAAGAACATCGGATGACAACCACAGCATATAAATATTAAAATAAGGTTTAGACTTACTGTAGACTAAAGCTACCTTACAGAAAGTGGAATTTCAAAGTCTAAGGAAGTTTGCAACAGATCTCTTGTGACTTCAGCGTTATTTCCGTTCTCAACCTGGACTTAGTGTACAATATCAGAAGTAACTATTTCAATTATTATCAATCGATGCAAAATATATTATCGTATGGTTTCTGGAAAAGATGATGCCAAATCTAGATCTTCCATGTAAAACTTCAGACGTGAAAAGCAAGAGATATTTCACACGCTCACGACAACGGTCACATTCAGGCTATTTAAATGTCCAAGGATATTCTAATCAGAACCGCAGCTTAGCACTTAAATTTCAACATAAATTTGTTTTGCAGATAGTAAGTGAAACAATCGTTTTTAACATGTTTAACTAAGGTATTACCTTTACTCTTAGTATTAATGTTTAAATAAATTAGTTTTATATGCCATATTTTTATTTATTTAATACAATCACCCCAACCAGAGGAATATATCGCTTAACACGAAACTGAGGAACTCAAATATTTTTTCGTGTTAAAGGATATTGTAACACACACATATATATATATATATATATATATATATATATATATATATATATATATATATATATATATATATATATATATATATATATATATATATAATTATATATATATAAAAACTAAATTTTTAGAGGGGAAAAAAAATTTCAAGACGTAGCAGTGGATGTTAATATTGTAGCAAACCCAAAAGGATGGGCGTGGCTGATTGCTAGTGAATGACTGCTGGATGCTTTTTCCCCCATGGGATTATGGGGCGCGGAAAAAATTAGTAAACAATTTATTGAATCTTGAAACATATAAAAAGATGGGGGGGCCAAACAGACAAAGAAAGACAAAACAACACAAAGCAGCCGGGTACATGACTACAAGGAGCGGGAAAAAGAAAGGATTTCCAGAGACATCTTTTTATACTCGGAGGAAGACCCCTGTTTTTTGTTAAAAAAGTTTGTTGGTTTACGGGGGGGGAAAAAGGAAAAAACAGGAAAATACATAGTATTTGTGTGGACCTTGTATTTATTCGTGTTTAAACCATATTTCGCCTAAAGCATTTTCATGTTAAATGTATTTCACTGTACTATGATTAATATAAACATTTTTCATCATTGCGATAAAGATTTATTTTTAAAAAATTTTTTTATTTTAAAAAATTTAGGGAAATTTTTGTAATGTACGGAACTAACTAATTTTATGTAAAATTTTTTATTTCTTAATAAATTAAATGGCGTGTGAGTTAACTTTTCCCGGGATTTTTTTTTTATTTTAAATATTCCTAGCTTTTTTTTAATTTTTAAAAGGGAATATTTTTTATTTTTCATTATTTTTTTTGCCCCCTTTTTTTTTTTGTTAAAGTTATTATAAAACACCCGGATTTTAAGCTTCATAAAATAAAATCACCCACATATATACATATATATAATCCATACATATATAATTGGTTATAACAGTAAGTCAGAACAGTAACAAATCACAGAAAATCCTTGGGCATAGAAACCAAGAATGCTGGTTTATAAACATGTTTTTAACCAACCAACCTTCACCTATAATTTGGCTATACTACTGTGCCTTAGGAAAAGGAAGAAATATATATATATATATATATATATATATATTTAAGCGACTAAGACCCTTAACAATCTTCTACTGAATGCATTTTTAAATGATTCAAATGTAAATTGAAATTAATGGTCAGATAAGTACTTAAATTGTGGCACCATAAACATGTAGTAAATAGAAATTAATTGAACAGAAATAAAAAAGTAGAATTGAAAGTTTATAATTCTTTGAAAAGCAAAAACCAGCAAATAAAATAAGAAAGTACAGAAAAATGGTTAATTTAAGTGAAAGAAATCTACAGACTAAAACATAAATTTCTCAAAAGCAATTTATTATACTACTCAAGTACCGTTTTCTTATGACTATTCATAAATGACATTTGTAAAGAATAAAGCTATATCGAAAAAGATTTATTTAATAAAAGTAAACAACGTTTCTTAGAGATTTCTTATATCAGCATCATAAAACTTCTAAACAAGCTTCATTTTTTATTTTCAAAGAAATTACATAACTCTAAAATAAAGTTAATGGTGCAGGGTTCAGTTTAAACAACTTAAGAACGTTGCAAACCTTAAATGAATGTTACAAGCAACTTATTTTTTTTTTTGTACTTCACAAGCATTTTTCTATTAAAATATTTTACATTGTGATTTCGTAAGATAGTAAATAAATTACATGCCATATATCATGCTGTGTGATATATTTATCATAGTTATCTGAATGGGAAGCATCATAAATAAACTAATGCCTCTAAACCGTACCTTTTGAAGTATTCACAACAATATTTAAAATCATATTTGATTCACAAAGGGTTTTTTAAATAAAAATTTATAATACTTAACCCTTCCTCCCCCTTTTTCCCCGTTAGGTTATTGGGGGGGGTGAGAAACCCCAAACTTAAAAGTTAAATTATTAAAAAATTAAATTCCCCCCTTAACTTTTAAAAAAAATCAAGGGTGTTTTTTAAAATACCAAAAAAAATTATTAAAAAAAATTTTTGGGAAAAAGGATAAAATTTAAATTTAAATTTTAAACTACCCCATTTTAAAAACCTTTAATTTTTTTTTCTAAACCCTAAAACGTAATTCGTTAAAAATTTTTTATAAATTTGGTTTATTTAAAATTTATTTGAAAATTTAAAATTTTTAACAATTTTTCCCAAAAAATTTTAAAAAACTTTTCAAATGCTAACTTTTCCCAAGGTTTCCCGCCCCAAAAACTTTTTTGGGATTTAAAATTTAATGTTTGAAAAGAAAATTTTCAAAACAAAGGCCGGGGAAATTTTTAAGAACCAAATTAGTTTAAAAAGAAATAAATTTACCACGAGAGGATTAGTTACAGGCTCGCAGATAGACCCGGTACAAAATAACTGGTAGAGAGAGTTACAATAGAATTTACTTGAGTATATACAGGGGGATGTGTGATAATTAAAAAGTTACACTTTCAAAATGCTATACAAATAGAACCGCTGCTCATAAGGACTTCAAATTTGAGTTGAATATACTCGAAGAAGGGGAAACGGTATTGCATAAACAATTCATTTGCGTTTGCATTCATTCGATAGTTTTTTCCCCTAACAATGTAACAATTATGGAATGATTTTGAAGCCATTTTTCTGTCAAAAAGCCGAAAAGATCATGCGCATTGAAAAATACAGCTTGTTTATTGTGCATCTCGTACCAAACCCTCGTAATTCGATTCAAAATATCCCTCATAGCAGAATCCATTTTCGTTGTGTAGCTTACAGCGCCATTTAGTGATACATTTTAGAATTTATTTTCTAACGCTATGCCTTTTTCTTAATTTTCATGTACATTCATATCAAATTTAAAGTCATTCCGACTAGCGGTTTGTAAAGGCACCCCCCTCGTGTGCCCTTCTCCTAGATTATCAGCGTGGGGGCTAGAGGTGTGGGAAAAAATTTGAAAAACTAGAAGCTCCCATAATCTTAATTTTATTTTTATTAAGATTTTAAATTATACCAATAAAAAGAATAATAAAATATGATATGTGAGAAAAATCTACGGTGGTTAAAACACAATATATAAATCCCGAAAAAATTGAAACCCCGGGGCCACTTTTCAATAACTAACTCCCTTTAAGCTCCAACCAATGTAAAAGACCCAAATATTTAAATGGTTGCCCCTTTTACCTTTAATTTTTAAGGAATAAACCCTATCTGACCCTGGCTGAAGTTGCGGTTCACTGGGCGTGCAATGGAAATGCACCGACTAAGGGCTTTTTGTCCGGTAACCTCTTTATTGTCCCTTAATTTCCCGGAAATACTCTTCACACTTGCCACCACTAAACATAACATTCCCCAAATGCCCCCCTTACTCTAAACTTCTGTTATTTAAAAGCTTCTTAATTTGCATCTTTCCTTCATGTTTCACTTCTCGGGTTGGTTGGAAAAGAATTGCCACTTTAATGAAAAAACGCTTGAAAGCCCGTCACAGGTTCTTTTTTTACTGTATTCTGAAAGTGAAACTTTAATTATAATCTCTTTGAATTATGCACACATCGCTTTAAATTAACGTATCTCTATGTAAATGATTTTTTTTTAAAGAAAAATTAATATATGATTTTTTGTAAAAAATATTTCAAAAGTCATGGATGTGATTAAATATTTTTAATATATTGTGTACTAAGTAACGAGAGAGAGAGATATATAAAATGATTTTTTTATCCACAGTATTCTATTTCACCTTTTTATTGCAATGGAATTCCAAACTGCCATGAAAATTGTTTCAAAACAATTTTTTTTCTCTTAAAACTAATAATACTAATTTAAACATTTAAACATCTTTTTTAATTAGTAAAAATAATCAATAAATTAAGAATAACTAATGATTTAATAAAACCAACTCTTTTTTTTTAAAAAAAAAACTCATTTATTTATTTTATAATATAAACTGTTTGTATTCTATGCACCTACTAAACAATGTTAGCTTAAAAACGAATTTATAGAAAACTAAATTTTATGTCAAGAAAACCAAAAAAAATGAACTCGATTACATATTGGATAGTAGTTTAATAACGTTTTGTCTGAAACCTTCCCTTTTACAAAATTGAGACTAGTTTTAAGCAAAAAGGAGATCTCCGGGCAAAATGGGGAACCCTACCTGTTACAAAGTCACCGATAAAACGCTCACCATAAATCAAATGGCTTCTTCTCCAATCTTTTGTCCCCATGGACTGTTTTGAGAAAGTTATGAAATTTAAAATTCACGAAGTATGAGAGCACCGAGCCATTTCCAACGGCAAAAGATAGAGATTAAATGAATTATTAAAGAAAAAGATGACCCAACCATTAAATCTTAACCGTAAAAACTGATGATGATGATGATGAATGACAGTCATTTTGTCTTTCATGTCCTCGGGTATAAATGGTGGTCTTAATGTTCGTAGATGAATGTCTTATAGGGTAACGGTGATAGAGACATAAATTAAACACGTCTTAAGAAATAAAAATGGTAGTTATACATAAATGGAACTATAGCCTTTTTAAACATTATGTGTCCTGCCTTAGAAACAATCAGATAATATGCTATTGTGTTCGTTTCCATTAAGGTATCCGACTACGTTCGGAATCGTGATTTTAAAAAAGCGCATAAATGGATAATTTTCATGATATTTAGTGTCACTCAGATTAGAATCAGCATAAAGTTGTTTTTAAAACATTTTGACAAAAAAATTTTTTAAAAACAATAGGCAAAAAAATTTCAGAATAATCATTTTCAAATGTTCTCCTTTTTAAAAATGCTTTTATTATAAACATGTATACACTCAGACCTCTGTACAGAGGGTCAACTAAATTTTTTAAATATATAACAGAATGGGTTTATCCATATTTTACGACAACAGAGGGGGCAATTTTAAAAAAAAACGCCAATAAATTATTTTAAATGTTTAACCCGAAAAAATGTGTTTTTTTTTACCATTTTCAAAATTGTTGTTCTCCTTTTGTGAAAAATGTTTTATTATAATAATTTTTTTCCTATTTATAGCCGAATCTCTACAGAGGCCCAACTAGAAGTTTTAAAAAATTCACATTATTTTCAGATTTACCACCAATTGAAATAATACGTTTTTTCTTATAATTGTCCCTAAGTTGCCGTAAAATGGGAAAAAACCCCACTTCTAAGTTATATTTTTTTAAAAAATTTAGTTGAGCCTCTGTAGAGGGTCTGAGCTATATACAGGCAAAATATTATAAAGAAGCATTTTTCAAAAGGAGAATATTTGAAAAAAAAAGATTTTTTTTAATTAATTTTTTTCCAAAAATTGTATTTAAATTTTTTTTTTTGCCAAAATGCCAAAAAAAATTTTTATACATGTATTCTAATCTAAGTGACACTAAATATCATGAAAACTATCCATTTATGCGCTTCTGCAAAATCACGGTTCCGAACGTAGTCGGATATCTTAAATGTAGATTCCATTAGGTTATTGAAAGAAGGTTTAAAGTCTGTATGTTTTTTTTCTTTCACATTTAAGTAAAGGTAACTCACCGGGTTATATGTACAAAAGTAGTGTACTAAATTCTGTAAATATTAAACATATATTTTAAACATGTGTACTAATTTCCATAGTATTTTTGAGATAATTGTAATGTTTTGAAGATTATATACTAACCTTTTGAAATTCCAGAAAAAAACATAGAATATTTTGAAATCATTTTATAGCTTTCTTATAAAAAAAATCATTTACAAAAATAAAGTACTAAACTTTAAATATTAACGCAATATCCAACATTGCTTCTCTCTTGATTACAAATTATTAGTTTGTTTGTATTTAATCAGAACGAAATCCACGAAAAATCAATTCCTTTTTGGAACACAAAAATAAGTCACAGTTAATGCATCTTACACTTAATAAAATACATTCTATTAATTCATTGAAGTTCAAATACATTTTTTTAAACTTTTAGTGGATGACACTTGATGTTAATGCAATTTTTTCAAATATTAATTCATTAATTAAATTCAAAAATGAATAAATAGTAACAAAAACAATAGTCCAACAGCGTATATAGAAAGGAAAATCGTTCGTTATGCCCTGCAGCGCAATAGATAGCACGTTGGACTTCTAATCCCGAGGTGTAGGTTCGAATCCTAGCTGGGATGGCCTAATTTCTGAGAATGGGTTTTTTTTTACTATACCAGTGCTTCTCAAACTTTCAACATTCGCGACCCAATATTCAATCATAATTTTCATCCCGGCCCCTTCCATACAATAACCAATGTATTGAATCCAATAATACTATTCTTTCACGTTAAAAAGCTACACTACGACTTAAACCTCGTAAGCTACACCTGCGTGTATAGTCTCACCGAAAAGATTAATCTTCTGGACGTATATACGTCTTTAAAGATTTTTTAGTAATGCTATTAAAAAATTTTTCCCAAAGGGCCCGGGAATGCAAAAAAAGATCTCGAAATGTTTAAAAGGTTTAATTATTTCAGGGATTTGCTCCCCCCCCCCCAAAAAAGACATCACATTCCGGGGCCCACGGAAAAATGGTGGCTTTGGGGGCGAATCGCGTAACTTTTAATCGGGGTTACAATTTGGGGTTTAAATTTTAAACTGTACAATTTTATATATATGAAGATAGTTTAATATGTCTATTACTGGTAATTATCAAACTTGTTCTTAACTTAGTATTGTTAAACTAATTAAAAATACTTTTTTTTCAGTAGTGATACATTTATAAGTGTATTATATCAGTGTAAATTTTATTTATTTTTATTATTTACACTGTATTTTTGTTGTTCTTTCGTAAATTAAAACTTTTTAAAAAACCTTTGTTTTTACTTTTCAATATCCGCGCCCCCCCTTTCAGAGTGATCTGCCCCCTTTGGGGGCGCCCACTTTTAGGGCGCGCTTTTATATACTATTTTATTAAAATAATTAAATTTATAATTAATGAATAAATAGTAACAAACAAACAAAAAATAGTCCAACATCATATTCTTGTAGACTCACTCGAATTTCGGCACTCACACGCAGTGATTTTCGCGTTTTTGTTTAGGCCAGGAGGAAATAACTCAGTCCTACTCAAAATCATTCACTTCCCACACCAGGAATGGCGATCCAATGGCACGTGGCACGATATTTTGGGCACGCCACCGATCAAAACGGTTTGCATTTTAGTTCGAAATAATAGCATTCCTATGAAGTATTAAGGCTGTTTTCGGTTAATGTTAAAAGAATAGGCCCCTTTTAACTTTTTTTTCGATAAAAAAGAAATGAAAAATTAATATAATTCTGGTTTCCCGATCCTTTAGAGATCAGATTTTTTATCATACTTCCCAAACCGATTTTTTGTTTCATTTTTTTTGGTATAAAATGTTTTTCGCATTTTTACCCTATACCGTAATTTTTGGGGCCTTTCCCCGTACTAAAACAAAAACAAAAAAAAGTATTTGGGGAATGTTTTAAAATTTTTAAAAAAACACTATATTGTTAATAGGGTAGAGTTATAATATTGCAAATTTTATGGAAATTGGGACATTTTCTTTAAAATTGGGTTCTCGTTTATTAAACTCTCAACTTTTTCCGAAAAACCTTAATGAACCTTATTATTGCCTTGCCCAAGTTGCATTGTGGACTTCCAATTGCTAATGATGCAAAGTTTGTCTACGCATCGCATAGTCAGTTTCGTTGATACAATTGTATTTTAAAATTTATCTATGTTATATTTACGATTTATGTTATATTTCCGCGTAATCAAGTTTTAAATCAAGAAATTTTCAGCAAAATTTTCTTAGTTTCATGAATTCTCGGAAACCTTCAAGTTTATTTTGTACCTTGATGTGATTTCATTTGAAAAACTGAACTTGTCCCAATTCAACTGATTGATTTCCAGTCTAGTTCAATATGAATTCAGAAATTTATCGAAACAAGGAAAACGCTAGAGTTGATTGAAATAGAAAGATTAACCAGAAATATAAGTAAAAATGCCAATAAAAAAATTTTCAAACATGGGAAATTTTATTAACTGTTTGAAGAAGTTGGCCTGCTGTTTTAACCAGCATCTACCTATGCCTGGGGTTTATTTTTAAAAATGAATAACGTAAAACCGCTTAGAAACTGCTTTAAAGTATCCGACTACGTTCGGGGAAGTTTTAAAAAGGCTAAATAAATTTTCATGATGTTTAGTGTCATTAATTGACTACATGCAAAAAACTGTTTTAAAGGAATTGTGAAAAAAATTATTTAAATCAATATTTCAGCAAAATTAACTTAGAAAAACCTTTATTCAAAATGTTCTTTTTGTGAAAAATGTTCTATTATAATAATATTTTGCCTTATAAGCTCAGGCCCTCTGACAGAGGCTCAACTTTTTTTTAAAAAAATTCACATTATTTTAGGTTACAACCATTGAAATAATTATCTTTTTTTTCTTAAAATTTTCCCCCCTCTGTTGTCGAAAAAACATGGATAAACCCCATTCTGTTATATATTTTAAAAAATTTTAGTTAAGCCTCTTTCGAGGTCTGAGCTATTACAAACAAAATATTATTATAATTGGGTTTTTTTTTACAAAGGGAAAAATTTTGAAACTTGTTCATTCTATGTTCACTTTTTTTCAAAAAAATTTCTTAAATAATTTGTAATTATAAATTATTTTAAAACAATTTTTTATACATTTTCTAATCAAGTAACACTAAATGTCAAAATATTATCCATTTATGCTTTTAAAATCACGATTCCCAATTTGTCGGATCAACAAATTATTCAATTCAGCATGCATTTTGCTAAAAGTAACATCTTACATTCTTAATATAAGTTGTCATTTAATCTGCATCAACAGAAATCACACTAATGAAACATTAATTTACATTACACGTATAACTAAAACATTTACAAGCTATACAGTGCAAAATGTATTTTTTGTAGTAAATAGTTTTAGCTTAGTATTTAAATTTTTAAATTTTCCCAATAACCCCAAATTGAAATTATTTGAGGGCCCGCTATCCCTCATCAAATTTTTTTAAAAAAAAAAGGCACTTGCTCCATAAAGGTTCGTCACCCCTGTCCCACACTTTTCTTTGTAACTATAACAGAACTTTATTTCACACTTTTAAAATATACTATTATTATACGCTGATTAAGATACTCAGTAACATGGTAATTCGCAACAGGCCGCCTACATTCCTTCGCTGCCTCTGCATCTCCAGCGAGTGTGGGCGAGTCTGCTCCGAGCACTTCTGCTCGGAGTAGAATTGGAGACTTGATTACATAAAATGAGTTTTCGGAGTACCTGTTTCCATGAGGAAACTTCACATCCTATTTTGAGATTTTTGAGTGAGCTTTGCTTTAGTTTTGCCTTAGTCTTGTACTGCGTTAAAATATCAAAAGTTAATGGAGACAGAATGAAAAACCAGTATATGTAGAGGCGGGACGGGGCGAGTGTGGGCGTAAACACTACACCTTTATATACCCGCGCTTTCACAGTACCTTCTACATTTGGGCTCTAACAATATAAAGATATGAAAATGGAAAATTGTAAGGAATATCGCTTTCTCTCTATTTTGTCGCTTAATATTGTGATTTTGTCATATGTATATACATATTTTTTTATATATATATTAAATTTTTCTATTTAATAAAAAATAACTATAAAATAAAATTTTTCATTGTTGACCTAATTATAGGTATTGACTTAATTTTTCTTCTTTTTTTTATTACTTGTTACACCCTAGTTTCAGGCACTTCATTTGATCAGCCAATTTTGCGTGTTCAGACAAATTTTTTATTCTCCGAGAGGGAACAATTCTTTAAATTCATTTTGTGTGGATTAGTGCTTTCATTTTAAGTTACTGAAAAATCTATTTTTAACAAACAAAAGAAATTATAAGCTTAAACAATATACTAAGTAAATCCTGCCTTTCCTATAAATCTCATTTTTCTAACAGAGGCAAATACACAGTAACCATGGATTGATTGCATGTCGACATTCACTTAGACACCTTTGTAACAGAGAAATGGGCATAAACATATACCATCCATTTATTTCTACGAGTAAATATTTTGTAAAGTGTGATAGCAACCTATTCATTATATTAACACCTCATATATAAGCGCTACATAATTTAAGAGTCTAGAATAGGTGCATTCAAGTTTATATATACTAACCTAGATTCAAATAGAAAAGTAAAATTATTATTACAGGCCGGTAGATGAAAGGCTGAATGTTAAACTCCATAATCCAAATACCATCCACTTTGAAATAATTAAGTGACGTTGAATTATAAATAAATCCGTTTAGAGTTATAATATATATCTCTACCCAAATTTCTCACTTCGACTTCTTAAAATTTAAAAATAAACGATGTATTTTGATATGCTTACGTTGTTGTATTACAATACGAAATTTTTTTTCAATTCCTACTATTAGTTCATAATCTACCTATGCATATCTTGTTCAAATTTTCAATCGTTAATAAAATATATTTTAAAGAGCTCAATTGAGCTGAAATTTTATATATACAAGTGTTTTGGATAACAATGCAGTAATTTAATTATAATTAATAAAAATTAATTTATTGCAACTAATTATTCAAAGAATTACAGATACAGTCACGTTGGCAACATTTTTGGCGACATAGCAACCATTTTGGTGACTTGTGTCAAAACTTTAAAAGATTTTTTTTTCTCACGTTTTAAAGTATTCAGTTGAACCGAAATTTTCTTTACACGATTGTTTTGGGTGACATACGATACTTTACTGATAATTAAAAAAAATTAATTGCCACTTAATATTATGATTCTGTCATATGTATATATATACTTGTATTATTTCTAATTATTTGATAAAAAGAAACTAAAATAATTTTTTTTTATCTAAGTAGGAATTGACTTTAATTTTTTTTATATTCTTGTTAATTATTAATTGCATTACTTAATATAAATTCATTCTGTTCTGTCAGTTCTCTGCTTCTTTCGGAAAGTCCAAGATTATTTTAGTTAAGTATATAACGACGTTTTTGTATATATATATATATATATAGGTCAATTCTCTACTAACAAGAGATCACATCCAAACAATAACACTCGACAAACACATAGACAGCAGGAAAATCACACAATGAAGGACAAAGAGTATAGAGATAATAAATATAAAATGGATGCTGCGTGCTATGAACATTACTGATTACTATTATATAAAAATTAAATTATATAAAAGTGGGGTTGAACATGTTTTGGAGCAACCTTCCCTTTTTGTAAATAACACTGAGCAAAAACATGGAAATAATGGATAGAAATATCTAAATCCATTACAAGATAGAGTAACTTACCAAAATTGCATTACAAATGCAAAGCCCGGCTAAATCTGAGTGGAAACATTTCATTTTGTGCCAATTCTATACCTAATACAATTTTTAATCAAAGTGGCTGAAATGTAGACTTAACAAAAATTAAATAAAATAAAAATTAATTATGTTGCATATTTATACATAACATATATATATATATACTTATTATATATAATTACTAATATATATATATATATATATATATATATATATATATATATATTCTCTCAGGAAGAGAGAAATTACGACATTCAGTTGTACTATTTTTCGAAGAAGATTATCATTAAATACTGCTGTAGTAGTTATGAAAATCAAATTTGAACATGATAATTTTAAACGCAGAATATTTTCTAACTTTTACAGAGATTAGCCATATGTCGAAATCTAATTTTTTAGCAGAAATTTTGAATTTCGGTACTGTACTTTAACATTAGAAAATAAGCACAGCAGCTATCCTTACCAATCAATATTTCGTATGAAGTTGTTTCATTGGAATATTCGAACACACATTGACAGTTACTGCAACCGTCCATCCCCCACTTGACATTCATAGTTATTTTCTTGTAAAAAACTGCTATAATGAGCGTCGTTTATTCAAACATTTCTTATATTGAGCAACATGGAAAAAAAGAACATCTGAAAAATATTGTTAGCGTTTTTCTTTCAATAATAAGTAACAATGTTTCCTATTTAGGTAAAAACTTTTTATTCTATTAATATTACAGCCAGCTAAAATCACAAAGAGCTAAAGCATAGTTTTAATATTGTTTTATTTTACAATTTTTAAGCAATTTTATTTGTTTTATTAATAATCAATAACTTTCTGAAAGACTTTGTTAACTATTGACTTCATTGACCTCTTAACTAGGAAGCATTCATTCGTCTTTTGAAAGATCAGTCCACATCATTACAAAATTTAAAGCATTAATTGTGCATATTTAGAAATGGCGCCATGACAAAACAGATTGATAAGCCCAGAAGCAAGCAAAATGATAATCGATATGTTTGGCCCTTCACCATGTTCGATAGTTTAATTTCCACTTCAACAAATTCTTTCGGAAATCTCCGTAATCCAATTCACATCACTTCAATGGGATCTGGAAGAGTTTAATTTACTTTTCCACTCCAAGAGAACCAATTTTATTGAAAGCTTCATTTCCCTTCTTTTATGGTGACAACGATTTTCGATTCCTTTTACAAGAAGCGGAAAAAAAGTTGTTTATGTTTTTTACTTCGAGGCTGCTAATAGAAATGTTTACGGTTTTTCTTTGGGATAATTTTTTAAAAAAATATCTTGTACGAATGATGAGAAAGCAAAATTCGAAGACATGAACCAATTTATTAATAAGATAATTTAGTTAATGTCATGTTTTTGATTACTGAATTATGATTAGTTGTTTTTTTAAAGAAGTATAAATTAATTATGAAATACAATTTATGTAAAACAGGTCTGACATTTTTATATATATATAAAGTTTCTGTTTTATTTTATTCTCAAGCAATCGAATTTTTACATATGTAGTGGATAACTAAATAAGCCAGTAACAGTCTCCGGACAGAGGGGATAACTTTTGTCTAGTAGTATGTTACGTGCTTACGAATCCATAGGTCGAAGGTTCTATCCTCCACATTGGTGGCCTTGTCACTGAACTAAGAAAAACGCAACCTTTGCGCAGCTGTCATGGTGCCTTCTACCCACTGCAATGACAATCAAAAGCCTTCAGACCCACTTGATGCAGCAACCAAAGTCGTCAGACTCACTTGACGCAAGAGCAACACAACTCACACACTCGCTATAACAACCATATCGTTCGTTTGCGTATACACTGACTCACTGGTGTGGGAAGTAAATACAGCGGACTGTGTGTTACATAAGCCAATAAGATCCTCCAGACATAGGTGATCACTTTTGTCTAGTGGTATGTTGCGTGCTTACGAATCCGTAGGTTACGGGTTCTGTCCTCCAAATAAGTGCCACCTCACATATTTATTATTTCACACTCTCATTCAGGCTGAAATAATTTAAAATTATCTGCTCTACTATAAGCAAATTTCTTCTCGTATACACAAAATTGCAACCCTCAAAATATAATTCGATGTTACAAATGGGGATAGTTTATTATATGCAAGAGAAATATATTATATATTTGTTTGATTAATTCATTTTTCTCTCTTTCCTTCTAAATGGAAACACTCTTGTTATTCACATATATTTTTACTGATTCACGAATTTAAACAAAAATAGAAGCTAAAATATATGTTTTGAGATAATTTTTTGAAAATGCAAAATATTGTTCTGGTTCAATTTGAAATTTAAATTTTAGGCACAATTGCTTTATTTATTGAATTAAACACCTAAAAAATTAAATTCATGTGTGTGATTGTATTAGAAAATCTTAGAGTAGCAATGGTAATTTTTCTTTTCTTTTTTTTTTCACTATTTTCTTAAAACCTTTCTGTAAAATTGTCCGCACAACTGTAGTTATACTCATTTTCTAAAATTTAAAATAATTTTAATTATATTTAAAGCGATTTCGTGACTTTAAACAAACAAAAAATGTAAAATTTAGTGAATGTCCCAATCTTTTTCGCGTAAAGAAATTCTTTATTGTATACGTGTTACTTTTTATAACAGAAATCCTGAAGTATACTCCCAAAATACGTTCTTTTTGTTTTTGTTTTTAAACTCGTCACTCCCATTCTTTTTAGGGGTTTAGTGATGCTACTATTTTAGATTTTTGTACCCATGGTCAAACTGTTAAAAGACTTTTAAGTATTCAGAACTGTGAGCCGTTAAGCGCAAGCTAAACTCTATGTAATTTTTACTTATTTATTTAAAGAAAATAAAATGTTTCCTAAGCAAAAGTATTTGATTTGATTTTTTCTATGTCAGAGAAAGAGAGTATTTTAAAATATTTTTAAAATTTGAAAGCCCACAAGACCATAGAAGAAATAAACAAGTTTCTTAATTGAAGAAAAATTAATTGTTGAGGTTTCATGCAAAACAATAAGAAATTAGCATAAGCAGATGAATAATAAAGTTAAAAACTCAAGTGATTATAAATTTCGAAAAATTTTATTACTAAACATGTTCTGTAATCTAAGAATTTCCACACATATTGGGAAAATGTGTGTGTGTGTGTGAATACTGTGGTCCTAATCTTCAAATATTCACTATGCCCCTTTACAAATGCAACAACAGGGTGGAGTGGCAAGAAAAAACATTATAATTTCACTTAAGGTAAATCTCAACTAATAATGTATAATATATGATATGAACACACAGTTCTCAGACACACGTTGATTGATTGAATATTAACGTCGCACTGTTCAGCTACCCGAGGGCTTTTGGCGACGAATCACGTAATTACGATCCTTAATGTGGTCAGAAGTGACGTGGACGACACCTGAGCAGGCACCCTCTCTCTAACTACCACACCAACGGGAGGGACGTTTCAGCTCTCACGACAGATTTAATGCGCATCGCCGCCCTACACGGCGGGTCTTATTGGTACTGGGCTAGAACTCGTGACAACACAAGCCACGGTCTGATACCTATACCACTCGGCTACCGCTGCCGTCAGACACACGTTGAATTGGGTATAAAGAAGGAACCTGCAGAATGGGCAGTATCAGTGTCATTATTTATGCCAGGAAAATCCTGTGGCTTTTTTTGTTTGAAAGGATACGTATGACGAAGAAAATTCTTGGCCACTTCAAAGGAAGCAGTTCAGAGGACAAAACTTTTTACAAGTGGCTTGATGATTAGACTAAAAAGGGTAAGTTGCTTTAAACATTACGTGTCAGCTGAATCCCATTTAGTTTTTGCACTGGCTGTGTCGAAGATGATTAAAAAAAGGATGTGTGAGGAATTTGAGAGATAATGTTGTTACCAGATGGATACGTAGGTCGACGTATCCTCCAGCAAGCCATTAGCCCATAAGTCAGTTCAGCCATTTCTTCTTAGCAAATGTAGGACATTCTTACGATTCCCACATCGACCAGAACCCTTATCCATTGATTGGAGGCTAGTGGTCTTTACTTGTGATGGCATTTAAGGAGACCGTCATGTACTCCACAGCACATACAACTACTCCATTTGCGATGGTTACGTGCTGTATAGTTCTCAGTCATGTGTTTAGACGAATCCCACTTCTGTCTTCCCAATAATAGTCACTGTGGATGAATGTACCTCCAACGTGGTAACAGATCCAATCCAGAGGCATTTTTGGAATATCCTATCGACGACAATTCAGCATCTTGTTTTGGAGTGCCATTGAGAACGATATCACCTCTGGTTCATATCCAGAGCACAATGATGTCCTGAAGTTACATGAATGATCTGCTCTGACAGTGACGCTTCGCTTCATTTGGTGAACTAGTATACACAATTTCCTTTATTAGCAAGATAATATCCAACCACACTTCATGTATCAGTCAATGTGCTCTTCAAGATGTAGAGATGCTTCCCTGGCTTCCATTTTGCCGTTATATCTCACTAATCAAACCTTTCTGATACGTGATTAGTAGACGATTTGATGCCCTGCCACATCCCATTTAAAGGACGATATGTAGCAAATGTGTAGTTGACAGGGAATAAACAGTAATCTTTCAAGACAATGTCTGTAGTCTCTTTGTACGTAGAAGTAAAGTTTTATGTAATGTCGCCCAATGTGATCCTTCTACTTTTCGAAATGATGTTTCCGTTCTGTGTTGCGAATGTCATTTATTGTGGTTCTTTTATTTAACTCTTTCTTTACTTCGAGTTTCTTTACTTTCTGGCCACGTCTTGGTGTTGCAATTTAAGGTATCCGACTGCGTTCGGAACCGTGATTTTGCAAAAGCGTGTAATTGGATAATATTTATGATATTTAGTGTCACTTAGATTAGAATACATGTATAAAATGTTTTAAGGACATTATGACAAAAAAAAATTATTTAAATACAATATTTTGGCAAAAAATTAACTTAGAATAACCTTTTTTCCAAATGTTCTCCTTTTTGTAAAAATGCTTCTATTGTATTATTAATATTTTTGCCTGTATTCGCTCAGACACTCTCTACAGAGGCTCAACTAGAGATTTTTGAAGTGCATAACTCGGAAGTCGGTTTATCATGTTTTACGAAAACAGAAGGGTGAAATTTTAAGAAAAATACGCCGTGGTATTTATTTCAAATGGTTGTAACTCTGAAAATAATTGGAATGTTTCACAAATCATAGTTGAGCCTCTGGCAGAGTCTGGCGGAAGCCTACCGAGCAAAATATTGTCAAAAAATAAAGCATTTTTGAAGAAACATTTGGAAGCATTAAGTTAACCACAGCCTCAACTAACTGACTAATGGTACAATATGTCACTTTAAAACAATTTATACATGCATTGCGCTCTTCATAGTATCTATTTATGCGTTTTTTTTTAAAATCATGGTTCTGAACAGTCGGCTTCCTATATGTCACATTAGCCCATGTAACAGATAGAAGCTACTTTTAGACATGGAACCAATAAATAATGTTCTATTAACTTTTTCCCCAGTAAAAAAGCAGCAGTTATTTCTATTGCTAGGAAATTTGATAACAGAAATTAATATTGATTTCATTTATTTTCATTTAAATAAGCTGTTAATCCTGTATATGTTTTGTTTGTATAATCATCATGCTAGTGTTAGGGATTATGCTAGTGTTAAGGTGTCATGCCCTTCACATTGCACCTAAATTGCCCGCTAACACACAACTGGTGCTTAGGAGAAAGATCAGATATAACCGGTGCATAAAATTTGAAGCTAAGATCAAGACTTCACCATGCACGTCGGAACTCTAGATTTTTTGACTGTAAGTGTTATTTCCGTTCCCAACTGAAATGGACAGGGAACAGTAGCCTAAGTTATTTTATTTTAGTTGTGGCCACTCTCGATTTGGGAATATTGTATCGTTATCACAAATCCATTCCATACTAAAATTTCAAACTTTTATACACAAAAAGGGACACAGTTTAAAAATGAGCATGTTCAATTACTATGAACACCGTTACAACTGTTCTTGGACAAAGTATTCCTCTGAGTACCTAGCTTCCTTATAATATCAGTTTGCCGCGCAGATTGTAAATGGAATAAACACCAATGATATGGTTAAATAAATAAGGGATTTATTTCGTGGACCTTGGTCTGATGTTACTGTCGATCAGGATGCATAAGTAACAAGAACAAATAAGTGACTTTTGTTAAGGAAGTTTTAAGCTATTGCAAATATTAATCTTTTAAAAAAATTAGTGCAAATAGCTTAATATAAGAAGGGATCCATTTATTAACGCATTCTTCCTTAGCAAGATATTTTCATTCCATTATTTTTTTTAATTTACTCACTATTTTTTATAAGGCATTTATATGTAATTCTCAGTTATAAAT
The DNA here is from genome assembly GCA_019973955.1 of Trichonephila inaurata madagascariensis. NCBI lineage: Eukaryota > Metazoa > Arthropoda > Arachnida > Araneae > Nephilidae > Trichonephila > Trichonephila inaurata. Next base: position 44,644 of record BMAV01020279.1, read on the forward strand.
ACCACAAATGCAGTGAGATACGTTTAACGCGAAACTCTTAAGACGAAATACCGGTTAACACAAAATAATATAACGGTCCCGGCAAACTACTATGTATCTTCATGCATTCTTTCTCTTAACACAAAACGAAAATCGCTTAACACGAAAATCTTTCCTTTTTGAGACTGAACAAAATACGAAAAATACCAGCCGCAGAGGTGTGATTTAAGGAAGGGGGGATTAAAGAGGTGGTTTCACATGTTTCGTAGAAAGGAGGCTAACTTGACTTCAAAATACCATCGGAATAGCCTGTGATACGAGCCAAATTTGTTTACCTAAGCCAGGGGTACTCAACCTTTTTTTCTGCTGGGCCGCATACATATGCCAGCTATTTCAAGCGGGCTGCAACATGAGGATAAATGGGGTAGGGAAAATGCTTTATAACCAAGATAACATTAGAAATTTAAAATGCGGAAAATTGATCAAAGTATGATAACTCCTGTTTCACCATTTTTAGTTATTATTTTTTATATATATATATATATTTAATTTTGTCACTAACACTAAATTAGAAGCATTTAAGAAACACTCCTTCACAATTTCTGCATCAGTAAGCGGTTTCATATGATTACCAATAATATAACAAACTTCATGGGATGTCTTAGTTACCACCGTGATATTACCACTGAAAAACACTTTGTTGCTGTTACAAAGATTATTCAAGAAAGCCTATTTATCGCCTCTTGAAAGAGATATTCGAAGAGAAGTGTCATTGAATGATTCCGTTTATTGGTATTTTTTAAATACCAATAAACAGCAAATACCAGGACTTTCGTAAAAATCCAAACAATTACTGATCCATATTTGTTTTTCTCTACAAAATAGTCAACCTCCCAATCGTCTTGAAGCGATATACACTAATGGACAAAAATTAAGCGCAACAAGAAATAATTGGGATCTTAACCCTCAAGTCTGCGTAAAATTTCGCTCAGAGATGCTTTTTTCTGCTTTCAAGCAAGATTCCCAAATGCGGCCGAGCTGCATTCTTAAAATACAGCTCAACCACTTTTGAGAACCCACCTGAAAGCAAAATATGTTCGGTGCAATTTTTTGGAAGCATCTCAGAATGGCAGGACACACCCCAAAGTGCAGACTACTTAGAGGGTTAACGAAACTTGGCATGAAGGTACATGTCGGGGAGATATGCAAATGAATAGTAATACAGCGTGATTGCACATTATGTGTAGCCGGTAGAGGGCGTTTAACGTCGTTCTCCGTGGAGTATAAAACAGGTAACCAAAGCGTGTTTGAGTGTACTGAATCGTTTACAAAGGAAGAGCTGAGGTAGACATGTCATTATGCCGTTTTCGAAGACAATATGAGCAGCTGTCGCAGTTTGAGAGGGGCAGAATAGAATCATCGGCATGATGGAAGATGGGTGGTCAGCTAGGCGAGTAGATCGTCAAGTAGGCCGAACTGATTGTGTGGTGAAGAGGTTCTTAGGACCAGTGGATCCGAGAGATGTCCTTTACACAAAGACCAACCAGGCTTAGGACTCCCTCGACAGACCAATCGTCGAGAAGACCACCACATCGTAAGAAATGCATGCGTACTAGGGGCCCCTGTGTCTTCTCGAACCATACGAAGGCGCCTAGCTGAAGGACATTTGGGATCACGGCGCCCATTACGCGTGCTGTCTTTGACACCCACCCATCGACGCCTCCGGTTAGAGTGGTGCCACGCACGAGGAAACTGGACTGCAGCTCAACAGAATCAGGTCGTCTTTAGCGACGAATCTAGATTCAATCTCAGCAGTGATGATAATCGTGTTCGTGTGTGGAGACCCCGTGGTGAACGCCTCAATCCTGCCTTTGCTGTACAGCGACACACCGTTCCTACAGCTGGTATGATGGTATGGGGTGGTATTGCCTACAATACACGGTCACTTCTAGTATTGATTCGTGGCACCATGACAGCCCAGCAATATGCCCATGACATGCTGCAACCACATGCGCAGCTACTCATGCAACGGCTCCCAGGAGCCATTTTTCAACAAGACAATGCTCGGCCTCACATGGCAAGGTTGTCACAAGACTTTCTCCGGACTGTTACTACCCTTCCTTGGAAGAAACTTAACATTGTTGAATATATGTTTTTTTCGTAATTTTCTTTAACACGAAGTTCTTTTAACATGATAAAGTATTTCAGTCCTCTCAGATTCGTATTAAGCGAATTTCATTCTAGATAATACTCTGTGCAATTATATTTTATTTCTTTTTAATTTTGACTAAAAACTCAACCTTTAAAAAGTTATTTTGGAATAACGGTACATCATTTGTTGTTTCTATATTTAGTATTAATGTTTTATAATAATGTTTCATATAAAAAAAGATAATGTGTATTTATTGACAGAACATTAATATTTTTGGGTCAAATAAATACATCAAACTCAAGCAAAAAACAGTAGTTTTACAGATAAAAGGAATTCGATCAAATTTCGTTTTCTAAACTTTTCCGATAAACCCAAAAAATAGTTCTATTACGCTTACAACATTCCAAGCCGTGGATATAAAAAAAAATTACTTAATCTCCTTGCCGCTCTTTAAATCAATAAAAATATTTGGAATATTTTTCCTGCAAGTCGGAAAAGAAAGTTACGACTCTTCAAATACTGAAGGAATGCCTCGTAAAATATGTAATGAAAGCCGAACAGTAACAGAGTAAAGAATAAAGCAAATTCTCATGAAATCATAAAACTAAGTATTAAGCGAAAGGTGTAATACGGGGTTTTATGTGAGTTTTATTAGCTTCAGGAATTCAGTTCTCAGTTCGCAATACGTTTACGAGACAAAAAAAGTTTTTTTTTTTTTAAATATAAAACGTGAATAGAGACGGATTAAGGCACTAAAAATGTTAGAAAAATCTGTAAGAACTTGTATTGAAAATTTTTAAAAAAAGGGATTGAATGCTGTTATAAATTTTGGAGATGCATGGAATTTAACATCACGCTATGTAATGGTGCCGATAAAATGGTAGTCCACGCTTAAATTTTTTTTCTTCTTTCTTATATTTATGATTCACTTCATCCCGATTATGATTTTTGAACTTTTCCTGGTGTTTTTTTACTCTGCAAAAAGTACTGAAATTTTGGTTTTTCTTAAACTAATATGTGCGACATCAACAAATTATGATTTTCCATTTCTATTAACTAAAAGTTGTTAAACTCATAACTCTGCTAAAAGACATAATAACAACTTTTTTTTCAGTTACTTTTTATCTAAAGGTAAACCAGTATTTGGATTTTTTTGATTCTTATTAATCGGAATGATATACAACACAGCGGTATTTATGATGCCGTAATTATATGCTAGGTGTAGAATAAAAACTTAATGGAACGGTTTTGATAAACTGACAATCCGCATTTTAATTATTTTTTGCAGTGATTTCTCAATAGTGAATTTTATTATATTCTTCTTTTCGCAACAAATATAAAAGAATTAAGGGTTTTTTTTATCAGATTTTATGTATGTTAATCACTAACAGAGATCTAACAATCGAAAGGAATGTGATATTAATTATTATTACCGTAAACTCCGGTGTATAACGCGCACTTTTAACACACACAAAAAATGTCGGTTTGAAGGGGTTTGCTTATGCCCTATAAAAAATGATCGTTTTAAAAAAATAAAAAAGAATGAGCATATAAAAATAACTTCTACATCAAAATACTGTTTACTTTTTTAAAAAAAAAATTACAGTCTGTAACGGGCTCACGCGTCTTTTCTTTAACATGTCCTTTGGGTACTTTTTGGGGCCAAGATTAATGGCAACTCTTTTCCTACCTAAACCCAAGAAAAGAAACGTAAAGTAAAAAGCAAATTAGATAGCTTTTTTAAAAACAAAGTTTCAGTAAGTGAGATGGGGAATTTGGGGGAAAGTTATGTGAGAGATTGATACAATTGTGGAAAAAGGAGGGCCCAACGGGAGGCTATTCCGGAGAAAAAAAACCATTAGGCCCAAGGGGTTGAAATACCATTATTTTCCGTAAAGACCCACCCCTAGTATCCGGGCTACGATGGGGTTGGGTAGGATTGACTATTTAATATTGGGATTTGGTTTTTTTGGAATTGTTTTTAAAGGGTGGGTTAGATATTGAAAATTGGTCAAAGGGAAAAAGGTTAGTTCGGTATTACTTGTATTGCGTGTTTTGATCATCGTAGATTCCCCACATATATAATCATTATCTAATCTGTTTAAGGGGTTTAAGTTCTGGTTTTAAAAAAAGTCATAAAAAAGAGTATGGCCCCCTTCCCATTCTTTGGGGTTGACCCCCTACCCCTCAAGCTCAGGAAAAGATAACCCTAAAAGAAGGACACCCGGGGGGGGGGCCGTTTCAAAAAGTCTTTTAATTTTAAAAAACTTTGTAGTTCTGGAAGTATACTATTTTTCAGAAGCTTATGATAATATCTCGAATAACTGATTTCAAAACACAAAAGATATTCACACATACATTTCAGGTTTCTTCGTAAAAAAGGGGTTGTGCGTTATACGGCGAATGTACCTTAAAATTAAAAAATACAGCTTGGAAGTATAGGTGCGAGTTATGTGACTGTGCTCATTATACGCCGGATTTTACGGTATATGTAGAAAATTACCACTTAGATTATTTATAAATAAAGCTTTATTCTCCCTTTTTTTTCTATTGGGAAAATGATATTTTTGGAGGGGTATTTATTAGGGGTACTTTTATACTAATCTGAGTAAATTTCTTACACAATTAAATATGCGCACTATTTTAAAATCTGTCATGCACACTTCCATGAATAAACGGACAATCCTTGAAGAATATCGTACGTAAAAGGAAATTTTTACCCTTTTATACACTTTTGGGTGGAAAAAATAAGGGAAAAAAAATTTTTTTTTCACGGATATTTCTAAGGGGGTTAGGAAAGTTTTTCGTGAATAATGGCAAAACCAAACAAAAAAAAAGAGATTTTTCCCAAAAACCCAAATTTTGTTCTATTTTTTCTCTTTGTTTTTTGCATTTTTAAAAAACTTTTAAAGGGAACTTCTCTTCAAACAACAACTCGAAATGCTGTTCCCCGAAAATTAAACGATTATTTTTTAAACTTTTGCAAACAATGGCTCAAATGCAATGGTTGGATAATGGATTACGATGGAGAGCACAGTAAAAATCGTTTAACACGAAACTGAGGGGACTGAATAATTTTTTGCGTGTTAAAAAATTTTGTGTTAAGGGATATTGAAAAAAAACTTATTTAACACAATTAAGTTTAATTAGAGTACATGTTATTTACATAGGTATATATATATGCTTGTATTTTATAAAAATCCTTGAAACTATATAAAACATTTACAAGAACTAATAAAACTCAATACAAAATTTTAGCAATACCAAAATCTTAACAGATTTCTGTTTTTGTCTTCGGCTTTTGATCAACAACTTGAGAAGCTCCATCTTCATTTCAAGTGAAAAAGTAGTGTGATTTCTCCTGAGTTCTTTGCCATTGTGCTCGTAAAAAGTTCTAAAATAAAATTTAAAAAAAAAACCGTGAACCACACAAACGTACTGAGTTTTACTCACACTGCGATGTACTGGTCACCGAATTCCAAAGCCATCTGATGAGGGATGAGATGTTTTGTGTTGCCTTTGTATGGGTATCAGAGGTCTTCACCTCTTTCTTGAGCACCTATATATGTAGGAGATAGGGAAGAAACACTTCCCATGATCCAATCAATCTATTTATTGACCACACAATATAACGACACAAATTAAATTAATAATAGTAAGAGAATGTCTCGGTGCTAACCGCAAAAGTGGAACAACGACGAACTACACGAAAGATTAGGAGACTATCAAACTCGATCCTTACTTTATATAGGATCTAATCTATTATTCAATTTAATCTAATATTAATTTAATCCCGATGACCAGTCGTCACTTTAATTATTCACAATAATTCAATAATGATACCTGTCAGTAACAATCTCACCTGATTTATGGTTTTCATCCACTCCTACACTCTCTTCTAGCTAGAAAACTTCGACTATATACTGTAAACTTAATTTGCATATCACGATTTCTTCTTCCGAAGGGTTGGTTGTGAATAACGCGAATTGATAGTCCAAAGATTTCCCAAGAGAATTAATGGAAGGATCACGAATAGATCCGTCACAAGGGATAGAGATCCGTCACAAGTAAAGTAGAATAGATAAAGTAGAGTCACAGGCTATTTTGAGGGCATTTCAAAGCCAAGTTAGCCTCCTTTCTACGAAATATGGCCACTCATCTTTCATTTCAAGCCCCTTTTAAATCTCACTTTGACAGCTGATATTTTCCGTATTTTGTTCATTCCCAGAACGGAAAATCTTTTCATGTTAAACAATTTTTTTCATGCTAAGCGAAACAAATGCATGAAAATACATAGTAGTTTATCGGGACCGTTGTATTATTTCGTGTTAAACGATATTTCGTATTAAGCGTTTTGCGTTAAACGTATTTCGCTGTATTTGTAAGATAGGAGACAGGCCAATGGTAAGTGGACGCAGCAAGATGGTTCAATATATAATTTGAAACTAAATTTCTAGATTATAGAACTAGTTTTATATATATAGGAGACTAGAGCAATTTCAAGAGGACCCTTTACAGTGTGCCCAAGAGCTGCCACAATCCAGGATGATCGCTACTTGGCTTTAATTCCAAGTCACAAAAAGTGGAATGACTCAATTCGCAAATTAAGTCCTTCGCCGTTTCTGCTATTTATCGAAGGCTTTAGTGGACAATTTGTTTGCCCAAAATGTTTTTTTTAAAAAAATTCACACTTTTTTTTATTGCATATAACTAAGCATAATTCTTAATAGAATGTGAAAATGGAAAAATTTTATTTTAATTTTCAATTTAAAAACTTTACTCTATTTTTGTATTTTATAATTGTGAAATACGAAATGGCATAAATGTTTGCTTTTTTTTAAAGTTTCTCTCAACAAGCTATGAATAATGTTTCATATATCTTCAAAGAATTTATCTCATGTACTTACAGAAAAAATTCATATTCGTACTTTTTTTCAAACGGTTGAAGATTTTGTGTGTGTATTGCATATATATATGCAAAAACAATTTGAAGCATGACGTTATACTAAGTTTTACAATATAGAGATAATATCGGTGTTGTTGTTGCACGCCCCATTGATCAGCAGTGCTAGACCAGGTACATGACATCGTACATTTTCAAAAAAATCCAACACCAGCAAGGGAGCGTCTGCTAAATCCTGTTTGGTGGCCCTAGGCATTCGAGGAGAACAGTTCGTGCACATTTCAAAGTTCTTGCATCCTTCGGAAAATTTCATTGATTTGATATAGCCACTTCGAAAGCGGGCTAGAAGAGTTTGATCCTGTCTTGTAAAACCGTAAGCCAGAGAGCCTCCAGGACAAGAACACTGATACCAATGGTGTTCTGGGGGTGGGGTAATCCAAGCGGTCTTATTCTGGTGTTTAGTTCTAGAGAAAATCTCCAAAAATGAGGGATACTGACGGCTCTGGTACCTCGCAAGCACCAGCCTTGGTCAAAGTGTCCTCAATCTCAATTCCCTCTAGATCTATGTGAGAGGGAATCCACTGCAGATGAATTTGATGCGATGTGGAAAGTCGTTTTAACTTGGTGAGTATTGACACTCCAACATTACCTCACACACTTTGCCAAATGGACAAGTGTTGTATTGCACTTCTACTATCATACAATATCCAAATCTCTTTTCCATTTAGAAGAGATGCAAGAAACCAAGGGCCTCATAATGGCTATTAGCTCACTGCGAAAAACTGAGCAACCGTCTGCATTTATCCTCTGGATTCTAAAGATATGGTCTTGCGATTTGTTGTAAATTCCGCTGCCAGATCGATAATAATCGTCTTTACTATCATCCGTATAAACCTGAACGGTGTCAATTGGTATATCTCCAATTCTCTCTAGAGCTAGTTGCTTTAAATAGCAGGAAGTCTGTTTGTTTATCCACGTGTACTGGTAATTCTGAATGGAAAAAGACCCCGTCAAGATCTTTCAAGACATTGTGACAGGTGATGAGGTTCTACAGCACCAATGGTAAGGTTAAAAGAGACCATTTGATTGATTTTGAAGGGATTGTTTGTCATGAGTCTCTGGTTATTACACCAATCTTTGAAGTAGGCTGAAGTACGATTTTGAGAATCCAGACTTCTGAGTTTGTTGTAGTATTTTGTTAGTCAAGCACTGTCCTAAGGCTAAGGGGCAGTAGGTCCACCTCGAAAAGTAGTATATCTCTGGGACAAGTATTCGTTAGACCAGTGATGATCCGAGCAGCGCTGAGCTGGACCTTTTCAAGTTTCTGAATATTTGTAACAGAGGCGCTACAGTACATCGGTGTTTCTTAATTATTTTTCCATTTTCATTTATTTTCAAGCAACAAATTGCACATTGCCCTGCCAATGTAAGTTCTTTATCGAATATTTTTTGAATCCAAATTCCTGCCTTCAATTAAAAATTCTCACCTTCATCACAACAAAAATCCCGAATGAGAAGTATTTCAGTTCCGTAGAGAAACTGTATCTTTTTTAAAAACACACTAGAACTGATAATCTCAATATAAAAACTAAAAATATGTTCAAATCAAAGCAAGAAAAAGAAAGAAGAAAATATCAGTGCCCGTACAGCGTGCTAGCAAACCGTTTGCGACCATTTTTTGTGGCCCGGCAAACCAGTTAAGGAGTTAATGAGGTACATTTTTAAGCCAGGAAACCAATAGTATTCATTCCACTTATTCCAGGTTATCCCGACTGATAAAGAATGAAGAGTCCGGCTAGATTTCTCCTGTTCCTTTAGTGGATATTGCTCCCACCATGTCTGATAGTTTATCTATCTCTGCTGCATCTTCCTCATCCACAGCATGCCCTATTCTTCAAACTATTTCCACTTCATCCAATACCATACCTCCTACATCCCAGGATGCAAAACTAACTTCAAAACCCCTTAAAAAACAACGTAATCCTAAAAATAAATGTTACACTATAAAACCTGAAATAGACATTAAGATTGCTCCTCATAAACCTAGGAAATCAGCATCGGTAGAATACACAACGGATGAGGAAGATATGATCATATACGACATAGAAGAAGAGGTAGAATCAACGAAGAGTATTGACAAAATGAGAGTGTGACAATATTCACACACGTTGACCCCAACCCGTGTTAGAAATAGTTTAAATTAATTCTTTGCCTTTTTATTTTTATAAAATATTTTAGAACGATCTGTACAGAATTTTTAAGCCAATGTTTACTTTTACATAACTTAACATTTTACTAGTTACCAAGGACATTGTTTTTATCAACCTTTTTAAGTGTTTTAGACTTTTAATATTTTTAACATGTGTTTGGCGCAGCTTAGCCAATGTTGGCTCTTGCGCCATTAACCCAAATACTCACTCACTTACCGGCTAGATTTCTAGACCTGAATACCATACAGCAGGGGTGGGAAGACTTTTCCGGTGTACGGGCTACTTCTAACTTTTTCAAGTTGTTGCGGTCCACCCGGTGTCAATGGTGCACACAAGGGACACTCCATACAGTCTGATTTTTTTTCCGATAGATTATAATCCCATGTATTTAGTACGTAAAATTTAATTAAGTATTTTTTATTAATTAATGCTAATTATTTATTCAATTATTTATTTTTCACTGTTTTCTGTTCCCGACAATATACAAAATCAAAAATAAAATGTTTGGCTGCGCATTGAGCCATGATATACGAGAAGGGTAGACTTTCGACCCTGAGTCCCCTCCCCCCTTGAAAAATCCCTGCGGGCGCCACTATCTAGTGTCGTAGATGTGGTGAGGTAAGAATAAGGTCTACAATATTTATCATAACTTAATAACAAATACTATCTGAAATGAAAAAAAAATCACACTTTTACAATCATGTTTAACCGTTTATGTACCGACGGTACTTATAAGTACCTCTCATTTTAAAATTACATAGAAGAAGCATTTTTACGAATATTCTGGCGATACTTAGCAAGAATATTCTTTGAAATCCACTCTTCCAACATATATGGCAGCATGGGTTCTATGATGAGTATTTTAGCGGGGAAGGCGAATAGTTTTTATAGCAGAAATTGCGCTTTCAGCTGACGGCATTTTCAGTGGATTGCGAAGATTATCATTTTTGTCTCGAAAAAATATTTAATGTCAAAATTTAAGAGTCTTATTTTTTTCGTATGTTAATGAAGACTTTAGAAAACGATTTGACTATTTATTTTAAGTGAACAGTGTATATGATTAATTTTACAGTTGAATATCATCAATTAATTAATTAGCTCCAACTAATTAAATTTCCAAAAGTTGAGTATTTTGTTTATGTATATCCCTTAATTTTCAATGTATTAACTCAAAAAAATTATTCCATGAAAAAAACTGCAGTAAATCATAATGCGGTACATAAAGGGTTAAAGCAAAACTCAAGTTTCAAATATAATAGTAATAGCCACAAATATAATAATATTAAATGAGATGCATTTATTAGCAAACCGTTCAAAATACATTAAACAATAAATCATTTTTATCTAAAATTAGTTCTCGTAGTTATAATCAGTAGAAGACTTACTCTGAATACTGTCGGCCAATCTTGAATTTTTCCGTATATATTTGGTAAATGCTTATCTTAAGGCAATCACCCCAGAATGTTCTAATGGACCACCGGTCGATCGTAATGCCCACTTCTGCCGTACAGCATATTTTAGATTCACTTGTCAGAGAAAATGAAGGTTTCTAACTTGTCTCAGAACAGTCCCGGAGCTAAGAAGTACTTTGATATTGAAGGGAGGTTTATTGTCGGAAAACGTTCATGAGAACAACCTCATGAACATCCCGAGAGGCTGTTATGAGAGTTACATTGCTATTAGGAGCGATGATATCCACATTAAATCCTTCAGTTGTGTCATCTTGCTACATCATTTTTGGACTACCCTGCTTTCAGATCTTAAATCATAATAATGATTTTTTAATTATAATTGTTACTATTTTCACTCCCAATTTTACTTGAATTATTCATTCAGTAGTTTTTGAAAAATTCGGATTTTTTTTTCTTGCTTTAAGGTATCCGACTACGTTCGGAACCGTGATTTTGCAAAAGCGCGTAAATGGATAATATTTATGATATTTAGTGTCACTTAGATTAGAATACATGTATACAATTGTTTTAAGGACATTATGACAAAAATTATTTAAATGCAATATTTTGGCAAAAAATTAACTTAGAATAACCTTTTTTTCCAAATGTTCTCCTTTTTGTAAGAAATGCTTCTATTGTATTAAAATTTTGCCGTTATTCAGCTCAGACCTCTCTACAGAGGCTCAAGAAGAATTTTTGAAATGCATAACTCGGAAGTCGGTTTATCCATGTTTTACGAAAACAGAAGGGAGAAATTTTAAGAAAATACGCCGATAATTATTTCAAATGGTTGTAACTCTGAAAATAATGTGAATATTTCAAAAATCATAGTTGAGCCTCTGTACAAAGGTCTGTGCTATATACAGGCAAAATATTAATACAATAGAAGCATTTTTTACAAAAGGAGAACATTTAGAAAAAAGGTTATTCTAAGTTAATTTTTTGCCAAAGCATTGTATTAAATAATTTTTTTTGTCATAATGTCCTTAAAACAATTTTATACATGTATTCTAATCTAAGTGACACTAAATATCATGAAAATTATACATTTATGCGCTTTTTTAAAATCAAGGTTCTGAACGTAGTCGGATACCTTAAATTTTGCATAGACAGATGGATATAGATATAAGTAGATAGATAGAACGATGGGGATATATATGGAGATAGATAAATAGATTGATATACAGAGACGAACACTGGGAAATTCTTTTCTAAATTTGAGCAGTTTCCACAATCCATGAGTTAAGTGGATTTGAAATCGATTGAATTGTTTGAGAACTCATTAACGTCGCAATTCGAAACAACACAAGGGACTTCGCGGATTTCATTTACAAAGATGCATTACTTTGGACTTAAAATATTGTTTATCATCGTATAACTCAAACGAAATTTAATTTAAGTTAGTTTATACCTTTAGTATAAGTTAAAAAGTGTATTTATTGTATTTATTACGTGAACATATATATATGTGTGCAGTAAAAAGAAATAAAAAGATTTAGAAAATGAGTGTAAGAAAAAAAAGAGATATAGATAAAAATGAAATATCAATGTTCTATTTATAAGTTTCACGAAAATTAAAATATTAAAATATGTGCGTATTTTTTGCATGCAAAAATCCATCAAAACATAAGACAAAAATTATTTTAAATGTCTTGAAGCTTTTTCCAATTATATCGTTATAGTTGTCACATAAAATATTCTGTACTCTAATGGGTTTAATTATCTAAAAAATATCCTAAATTAGAAAACTAAAAAAGTAATTTTTAAAGTTATGGTATATTTTAAGGCGTACACACACATATATACGATTTAATTATCACGTAAGATGAGCGTCATTGGCTGAAAAGCATCTTCAATAAGTGACTTGAAAAAATATTATTCTTAAGGATATATATATTGCACTTTAATAGAATCATACTTGATTTCATCATTCATAGTTTTCAAAAATTACCTTTTCTGTTGCCAAATTTTATAAGCAAATTAAATTTTAATTTTCAGTTTAAATATTATTTGAGACATTTTGTATGAAGTAATTTTAAATCTATTTTAACTAATTTATTAATTTGGCTTGTTAGAAATCCTTACGAAATGTCAAAGTTATTACTAAATTTAGATAGGTGATATTTAGAAGCACTAATTTATTGAAATGACTTGGCAAAATTTTCGTAAACTTTTTAGTAGCTATTAACAAAATAAGTCAGTAATTTTCTTCTCGAAAATTCCTTAAAATTTTATAGATGTTTTATGGCTACTCACTCAGATTTCAATTTTTGAGTAGATATCAGAGGTTTGTTCTAATTTACAATATTTATTATCAAATTTACCGAAAGCGGTACTCAAAAGATTAATTTTAGGTCATATATTATGTAATTTTACTAAGATTACATTACTCATTTATTAAAACCTGGAGGATAGCCAGATGATCATAGAATTTCTTTTTGAAATATCTGCTCTTTTGACGTCATACAATTCCTCACTTTCAACTTATCTACGAAGGTGCTTCAAGCATAAACGAACTTTTAATAATGATGAGTGATTATATTGTAAATATATTATCATAGTAGCCATAATAAGTTATTTGAAGTTTAAATGATAGTTCGGTATAAGTTGATTCATTTATTAAGTCACTAGCATGATATATAAACATAAAATAGTTATACAGTGAATATTTATTTAAGTTTCAGAAAAGGAAAAGCCAAATCTATTGAAATTTGATAGACAATGAATGACCAATTCGACAATGCCATCTTAGAGGTCTTAATTTGCAAATTGGTTTGCGCTCGAGGTTTCTGAAATAAAACAAATTAGCTTAAAAATTACCATTAGATGGCACTTATGGCGGCAAATACTGTTCTTCAAATCCAACGCTGTTGTCAAACTCTCCCAGTAAACGTTATCTTTCAAAAAGCCTCATAACCGGAAGTCGCAAGGCCGGAGATCGGGTGATCAGGGAGGCCAAGCTATTAGGAAATATCCGCTGTTCGCTTTGTCTGGCAGTGTGGTAGAGCACATCAAGAGAACATGAAATTGTCGGAACGCTGACAGTTTCGTGCAGTGATTCACTGTTTGCTTCCACGGCCGCTGTCGCAATACCTTCTATCACGGTGGTGTTGACTTTTTCGTCCTGTTCTAGGAAGAGGACGAATAATACCTGGAAAACTTTTCAAATGGGCTGTGTAGCAGAGCTTTTAAACTTTAAGCAATGCTTTTCAAACTTTCAATATTAGCGACCGCATTTTCAATTACAATATTCTTCACGCCCCTCTCCATACAATAACAATGTATTGAATTTAATAGACACGCTTAAGCTACAGTAAGACTTTATTAAACTGTCCAAATTATCAAGATAAGTATTAAATTTTGTATGTAATATTATACATGAAAAGTCCATGGAGTCACTGGTAATTATTAAACATTCTTAACTTAATATTGTTAGATTAACTATCAAGTACAGGGTTGGCGAAATTAAACTCCGGCTGCTCAAAGGGCCCTGGAGGCCGTCTCTTCTCTACTCGTCCGAAGAAAAAAATATTTTGACAGCAGACACTTCAAATAATGCGCTCGAGGTTTCTCAATTAAAAAAAAAAAATAGTTTAAAAATTTCTGATAGATGGCGCTGTGGGTCAGCACTTTCCAGCAAAATATGCAAATATCACGCACAATAAAAGGAAGATGTTCTTGCCACAATCAGAAAAGCATTGCAGAATGCCGACGTTGCCTGAGAGCACTTCTTGTGAAGCTGTACTACCGCAACAGTGAGAATGCAGCGGCAGCTGTCAGAGAGTTCGGCCGTCTCAAGAAACAACGACGTGCACCGATGTAGGAGCATGCTCTTAAAGACATGATGGTAAAATTCGAGGAAACATCACAGCTAGGCGTTTTTCCTGGAAGCGGACGGAAAAGAGTTAACATCGACGTCGTAGAAGGTATTGCTACAGCGGGGTCGTGGAAGCAAGCAGTGAATCACTGCACGAAATTGTCAGCGTACCGACAATTTCACGTTCTCTTGATGTGCTCTACCACACTGTCAGACAAAGCGGACAGCGGATATTTCCTAACAGCTTGGCCTCCCTAATCACCCGATCTCACGCCTTACGACTTCCTGTTATGAGGCTTTTTGAAAGATAACGTTTACCGGGAGAGTTTGACAACTGCGTTGGATTTGAAGAACAGTATTTGCCGCCATAAGTGCCATCTAGTGGCAATTTTTAAGCTAATTTGTTTTATTTCAGAAACCTCGAGGGCATCATCTGAAATGTCTGTTGCCCAAATATTTTTCTCTTCGGACCAGTAGAACAACCTTCAAGGCTCTCTGAGTAGCGGAAGTTTAATTTCGCTAACCCTGTACATTGTGCAGTAATGATACATTTATAAGTGTATTATATCAGTGTAAATACATGTTTAATTTTTTGTTATGTCAGAAAGTATTTTGTTTTGCTTCCTTTCATAAAATTAATAATTTTTAATATAATTTTTTGTTTCCGACTTTTCGATATGCTTGTGCCCCCACCTAGTTTATCACGTCCCCATTCAGAAACGTAGGCGTAAGGTATTTAAAAATGGTTGTAAAAAAAGAACTATTCTATTAAAAGAAAAAATGTGATTATGTACAAAATTTTTTATCGGCACTGTTTTTTGGAGCTAGCAGGGAAATACGTACGCTGACTTTTGCCATGAACGACGTAGAATGAATATAATATACTACTACGAAGAATAATTAATAAAATATTCTGCTTGTGTGGACAAGGTCTTAGTAATATATGGATCCAAAAGATGTATCGTCATGATCTTCAGGACAGTCTAAGACTCTTCACAACTGGCGTAACACAAGACAAATTTAAGGAACATTACTGTAGAACACCCTTCCTAAATTACAGACTTAAGGGGACGATTCAATTGACAAAAGTCGATAAAAAAATCAAATCTAATTTTTTTAACCTAAATTATTCTTTGTATATTTTCTATAACCTCAAAAAATTTGAAAGCTCATTTTTATTCACATCCCTATGGCATAAATCAAAACTTTAACCTTACTTATCTCAGAAAGATAAAAAAACTAGTTTGTCTTCATTTAAAATGCTACGGCTTTTTTTTCTATTGTGCCTAATGCTTTGAATTTTTTTCACCTGTTGATAATATTACATGCAACAAAAGTTGACTTCAATTTTTAACCAAAGCAATACTTATTTTTTTTCTAAAAAAAATAAAAATAAACTCAGAATTCGTACATTTTTTAAGGAATTTTAAATAAGCATTCATAAAAAGCAGTTTTGAACGAATACCTATCATGTTATCGCAAAACCCATGCCAACTCTTGTTATACATAGTTTGACTTACTTGTAGATCAAATTTCATGCGTGTACGTAAATTTTTGTAGGAGGAGTACCATTTTAAAATCACTTAACAATTTTTTTTTCTTAAAAAAATTAAATGGCTAGCTTTTTATGAAATATTGAGCATAAAATCTGATTTACATAGTATACACACATAGGAGGCAACAAAAAATGTTTATATAAAAATCCTTAAATTAAAAAATTTTGCGAAAACCGTACCATATGTGTATTTAACGAATCTGGATTATCTTTTTCTTGGGTGAAAGAGTGAGAGTTACCACAAAGTCCATCGTAGAATGCTCACTTTTTACACAAATAATAACATCGAAATTTATGGGTGCGTGTTATACGCTGGGTAAAAAATGAGAGCTTTAAAAATAAAAAAAAGATATCTGCATGAAAAAAAAAATGATTATTTTACATTATAGGGAAAATCTGTTTATTTTTTTAAAAAAATGACAGTCCTTATTAACATAAAGGGCTGTAGTTCTAGAAGTATACTATATTTTTCAAACGCTTAGGATAATATCTTGAATAAATGATTTCAAAACATTATAGAATTACACATGCACATTTCAAGCTTCTTCGTAAAAATGGGAGTGCGCGTTATATGCTGGATTTTGCAGTATATTTACGTGGCTATGTAAAGCAATTGGTGACGGATTACGTAATTTTGAACTTTGGTCATGGTACGAAGACAGCTGACATTTCGCTCAAATAACTTCCACATCACACCAACGGAGAGATATTGAGCCTCGACAGATTTAACCATTCGTTTGGACCTTTCACACAAGTGTTAGGATTTGAAAGTTTCATCGAATAAAGAAACCGAAATAATTTTTGAACAACTTGCGTAACTGCACCACAAAAAGCCATCTTATTATATAAGAGTAAAAAGGATATAATTTAGGAAAAATGTGTTTATTTACATTAAAGAATGATATATACAGGGTATACCCAATTATTGGGACAAACCTTATGGGGATGTAAAAGGACATCACAAGGATTCCAGTATGCATTGCAACCCATGGTCGGAAACGTCTTCGTTCGGCACAAGAACGGTGTTGTTCACCAGAGCATTGAAGGAAACAGACCTGCATTACCGGAGTCATTTGAGATGCCCTCGCCCGCAGAGGAGTATGGAACACTTTACGCACACCGAGCTGGCAGATATGCATCGGATTTACAGATTGGCAAAAGGAAGTGCATGAGCGACAGAAAGATTGTATATTGTATCCAAAAAATATTCACACAGAGCTGCACCGGACCGTCGAATACTTACTAGTTTACCACCCAGGTTTAGTGAATAGGGATCATCAGGATGTGATAGGCATAGTGAGGGAGGACGACGAATTATCAGAACTCCTAGCATGGTACAAAATGTTTTGGATAGCGTTCAAAGGAATCCGAGTACCCGCGTACGAGGCTACGCTGCAGCTGTAAGAGAATCTGGCAATACTGTTCATCTTGTTTTACAAAGTGAAGGCTTACTCCCAAATAATCTCCAACAGTAAATGTACGTTTTCTTGGTGGTATCTCGACCAATGTTGCCAAGAACATACGTTTTATTTACTGATGAGGCGTATTTCATGTGAGTTGTGTTCAACCACCACAATGCGCATGTGGGGGCTGACAAGAACCCCCTTGGCAGGAGTCCACATGCAGCCCAACATTACTTTTCCGTGTGGAATTGGGCGCGTGTGGTTGACGACCTATTAATTGAATATTATTTGGAGCCAGGTGATAATATCTGCAAGTTATCTTATCTATTTGCAAAAGCTGCTACCAAGCTTTCTTGATCCTGTGCCACAACGTGTCATACGCTTCAACATGATGTGGCCGTGAGACCCCTTTCCCATTATGATAGATATGTTCGTGAACATTTTAATCAGGTGTTTGGTCACCGATGGATTGGGCATGGTCGATTAGCTTTCCTGGCCGCCACGCTCTGTCTTGATTTAAGCAAAATGGGAATTAAGCAGCATCTTTCTTTGGAATG
The DNA here is from genome assembly GCA_019973955.1 of Trichonephila inaurata madagascariensis. Lineage (NCBI taxonomy): Eukaryota > Metazoa > Arthropoda > Arachnida > Araneae > Nephilidae > Trichonephila > Trichonephila inaurata. The sequence continues at coordinate 62,671 of BMAV01020279.1, forward strand.
CTTTGAAAAATGCTATGTACGCAACACATGTGGATTCCGAAATGGATCCGGTAGCAAGAACCGTCTGTGCTACTGCGGTTATCCAACAAAAGCCAGGTGTATTTGAGAGAGACCAGCAATCCGTGGTCCGTCGGTGTAAGGGGGTCAAATTCGCGACCCCAGCGAACAGTTTTGCGGACACAATAATATATAATAAAATATAAAAAATTCTCCCGAAATAAGAAAAATAGTAGCAGAAAAGAGATGTCAAGTGTCAGGATGTAAACATTTAAATTTTTTTTTTTTTTTACTTGCGTTTATTATAATGAATTATTCGAAATAAATTTACGTTTCTACGAATATTGGATTTTTTTTGCGGCAGATAAAGTTAAATCTTATTTGCGTGGGCCAAGTTAGCTTTTGAGTTTGACACCCTTGGCGTAAGGCATGCATCGCTAGCAATGGTAGAAACTTTGAACATCTTCTATGACATTTTGATACATAATCTACCACAGCACATAAAATATCTTTGATCAATAAATATATCAGATGACCTCAGTCTTGTATTTCTTGTACCTGTATTACTACTATTCTATGATATTTCCAACCATGGGTTTGAATCCTTACGAAGTTCTCTACCTCCCCTTAACACTAGAACGTCCATCGGTGTCAGTTTGACACCGGGCTTGTTCAGTTTATTCTCCTTTCCACATTTTTGCAGGGAATTTGAAAAATTTTCGTGACTTTTAATTATCTTCCATGGTAATTACATAGTAAAAGTTTTGTGGCTCCACGTTAATTAGGAGAAATTTTACAACTAAAAATACCTATAACGTCCGCTGGTGTCATTTCGACACCAAGGCAATTTATCATCATAAATAGCTGTCTCGTTCAATCATTACTATTAGTAAAACAATTTTCCCAAAGTGTTATCACACATTTACTTGACCTAGAATGCAGTGTTATTGGATGTTAATCCAATATGGCGGCGAAATGAATCTTATTTTTCTAAAATTGTTGTGTCTATAAATGTTTCGTTACATATAGCATTTGGTTATCTGCTTATAAAAAAATCATTCGATTTTTGAACTTGTGTCGAGCAGACACCCTGAAACTATGGCTCATTGAAAAGGTCTAAGCTGTGATGAAATTGCTAATTTATTGCGAGATAGTTCTGCGAAAAAATGTGAATTGGCTCTAATTTATATTCCGATGAAGACATAAGATTGAGTGAAATGACTGAGAAGAATCTGAAGAAAAAACAGATGTAATTGATTACATTCCAGTAAATCCTGATATATACATCGCTAGGGATGGCACAGAAGGGATACTGCATAATAGTAATGTTCCTGGCAGATTTGCGACTCGAAATGTTTTGCGACAAAGCAGTGGTCCAACAAGTTTTGCGAAACATAAGGCCAACGTCAGTTTCTATAAGAACCATAAAATATTTTAATTACAGAAATGATATTAAAAAGTTTTAAAACTGAACTCTACTGAAGAATAGTCCTTCAATTATTTAGTTAAAACAATTATTTTATATTTTATGTCACGGTGTCAAAATGACACTGGTGGATGTTTAAGGGTAATCTAAATCCCGGACGTTCTAGTGCTAAAGTTTGTTCTAATAATCCTAGGGCACCTTGTAGAAAAATAACATTAAGAAACATTTGGCAAATAATATTTTGAGAAAGATCTTTAAGAAGTATTGTTCAAGTTTAATTCATCTTCGTTATTTTAATCCATTACATCTATTAGTAACAAAGCTTGCTTACTTTTTTGATTATTACTATTTTTCTTGCACAGTATATTTATTTCCCTTGCTTTTGAACTTGTTGCTCTCTTAAAATTTCTACGATTTCAAGAGAAAAGAGTTAAAATAAATTTCTCTTTTATTAAGTTAGGATTTGAGTACAAATGTACTTACTTACATTCAATTCGATTGTTTTTGTTTTTATTATTTTTTTCAAAATAAATCTAAGAAATGGTTTTTTTTAAAAAAAATTGGAAATATTTTAAAAATTTTATTAGTATTTAAATGATATAAAACTATGGTTGAAATTATAAAAAATCTTTTGTAAATTTTCCAACCGTAGAATTCTTTTGCAAGAAATTCTCTTGAAAATAAAAAAATAAAAAAATCTTGCATTAAATTCCAAAATATTGTGAAAAGAAGTGAAAATAAATTCAAAAACATTTCATCACTTTTTAACATTTCGGAATATTTTATTTGTAACGTATGCAAAATCACGAGTTTTCTTTTCTAATATAGCGTGTGTCAGCTTAAGATATATGAATACTAAATTCAAATGAAAGAGAGAATGTAAGTGTTATAAATGTTTCAGAAAGCTCACAGAGGAAAACAAAATTTATTTTGATATGTTTTCGGAAGGAAACAATTAACATTTCTTATATGGCTACTTTATTATATTTTCTTAAATATTTTCTGTACGAATAATAAATCTTTGAAATAATAGGAATGGTCTTTTAACTTAAGATTCGCACATCTTTGTATATTTATAATATAGAAATGATTAATTTTCGATGGCTAGTGACTGACTAGCTGGAGTTCCAGCGAAGTGCAACGGAGCCTCCAGATGAAATCATCTCCATGAAAAAATCATTCAAATGTCAATGCATACTTTTCATGTGAATGCGGGGTCGTCCACTCACTCGAACTGTACCATCACAGACGGGTTTGCATCTAGTATGAGCAGACGCCATCAGTTGAAAGAGGACGAGCAATTAGACTCAGTCGTAACAGCGATGATATTAGCAGGAATGGGTGAAGAACAGAGCTTAAAGATGTGGAAAACCGAACCGGGAGGACGACAAAACGCAAGGAGAGAGTAATCGCTCGATCATCGCTCACAGCTTTTTATGCATTTTTATCATCGTTCCGATGTGTAACCAGTACCCCCATGGTTAAATAAACCCTTGGAAGAACGCCAGTTTCCCACCAAATTCCCACTACACCAAAAAGGGCTGCGGGGTTGCATTTAAATTTTTAAAACCCCTCAAGTAAAAAGGTTTTATTGGTGTATTTTTGGCCCAATTTAAAACCCCGAGGGAACTAGCGAAACTTTCTAGAGATGTCCAGGAGAGCGGTAGGCTGTCATTCGTCACACAGATATACAACCAGGAGTTATGGTATGGGAGGCATTTGATTTGATTTTAGGCTTCCTTTGGTAGTTATCCGTAGCACCTTTATAACATTTTTTATGACGAAGAAATCCCTCATTTCGTATTGTTGCTTTTCCCTTTTCAGAAACCCTTGGTATTATATTTGAACACTGTAATACGCGTAAACACTTAACATGTATTTCTATTGTGTATCTTCATGTTTCTCCAACACTTCTCTTCAGTCACGATCACCAGATCTTTCCCAGAAAGAATAGGGTTGGGGTTTCCCGGAGCAGACGTCTCCGACTGTTTTGGAAAAGCGCCAATATAGCTCGTCAATTGGAAAGCGTCGGAAAAGCAATTTATAGGAAAACCAATTTGGGGGTCGATAAGGGCTGGATAATATCTTGAAATACGGCCAAAAAGGTGAGTTTAATGTTATTGAATTTTTTCCCTTTTGGGAAGGATTTTTTTTAGCTCTTACTCTTGTTTTTTTTTCCCGCATAAAAAAATTTAATTTTAAATGATACCACCCCCTGTTTCCCTTTTTTAAAATATCTACCAAAAATCTACCGATTTTCGCCCCATTCCTTCCGTGGTGTATTGCTTTTTTTGTTATGAGTATTGTTATATATATATATTAGTTTAATTTTCCGACTACGTTCCGAACGGTTTTGCAAAAAACGTGTTGGTAATATTTTGGTATTTAGCATCACCTTTGGTGACAATGTATATAAAAAAGGTTAAGAATAGTATTGCAATTAAAAAAATTTAAATTTTATTTTAAAAAAATTCCCTTTGAAAACTTTTTAAAAGTTTTTCCAAAAAAAGCTTCCCAATGTATTTTAAAATTTTGCCCCCTGTATATAGCCCCAGATTTTGTACAGAGGCTCTTTCTAGAAAATTTTTTTAAAAAGCATAACTGGGAAATCGGTTTATCCAAAGTTTTACGAAAACAAAAAGGGGAGAAAAATTTTAAAAAAATACGCCGATAATTATTTTTAAAAAGGTTTTTGTAATCCCAAAAAAAATATGAATTTTTCTAAAATCATAGGGAAACCCTTTTTACAGAGGTCTGGGGGCTATATACAGGCAAAATATTAATACAATAAAAAGCCCTGTTTTAAAAGGAGAACATTTGGAAAAAAGGTTATTCTAAGTTAAAAGCCAAAAAAAATTTATTTAAAAAATTTCTTTTTTTCATAATGTCCCCAGAACAATTTTTTTTCATGTATTCTAATCTAAGTGACACTAAACATCATGAAAATTATACATTTATGAGCTTTTTTAAAATCATGCTTCCGAACGTAGTCGCGGATACCTTAATGTATATATATATATGTACACTAAAGTTAAACTCAGTGGTGCAACATCCCATGAGGGCCAAGGTTTACTGTGCCCTTCTCAGTATAGTGACCAATGGGCGTTTAGGTGCGTGCATGAGCAGATATCTCAATAAGTTGGTCAGTCTGCAGCTAAGCCCACAGTGTTTAGTCCCAAAGCCAGCTTGGTATTCATTTATGGACTCACTGAAGGCGTGAAAGGATAAATCGACCTTTCTCGGCCCGAGGATAGAACCCTGGATCTGTTGCGTGGAAACGCGGCACGCTACCACTCGGCCACTACATACATACACTACTAAAAAAATAGAGATGCACATAGTTTCAAAGCAGTCAAAAATTTTTACTGATGAGTAACAGTAAACAAAACATCCATAGTCTGTAGTGTAGCAAAAAACAGAAGAGAAAAAATTTCATATAAATATCAAATTTTATAATTTAAAAAATAAAAAACAGGACAATACTCAACACAACAATGAAAAAGTATACTCACACAAAACAGAGTATAGAGTGGTCAGCATGCTTTACGGACCTAAATTCGATCAAGCGTGTTTAAAGTATGCATGTTTGGGAAGAAGCTTTGCAGCGAATCTATAACAAACATTTACTGTTCCAGACATGAAAATTGCACTACTTAAAGAGTAGAACAGTACATATTCCTCAAAGTTTTATTGATAAATTCATCGCATTCATACAAACAGGTATGCAGCACCGTTCGCTGCTCGAGGGTGCCAAACAACATTTTAACAATCCTGCATCTTTTTCAAAAAATATTTTGCTTCACATTTAAAGCTAATCATGCACACATACATACATATATTTGTATGCGTTGAATTTTTATAAAACGAAAAAAATTTTTATATATATACACAGGTTAATCACCCACTCATCTGGCTTAGGGAAATACATGATTATATATTTTTTTTAAGTTTTTAAATATCAAGTTTACATTAAGATTTTGAGTTCAAAAAATTTTATAGCTATTCAGTCGGGGATTTAAAAAAAAGTCTTTCTAAAGCGGAATAAAATTTTTTTATGCCCTAATTTCATCCCTTAGTGTTTCCCGGCAAAAATAAAATTTTTTTCTAAATGAAGAAACCTTTTAAGAGAAGGGGATTAGTTTTTCCCATATTAACTGCATATCATAGCATTTTGTGACTTTTGAACATACAAAAAATTTTTCCCTTAAGCAAAGATTTTAAATAAAAGTTTAAAAAATAAATTTGAAAAAATTGGTGAAAATAGGCTTATGGTTTTTTTTTAAACCTCAGAAAAGCTTCCTGCAAAGTTTTGGAAGGATACGATCAACGGATGTGGCTTTTTTAAACCAATATACAAACATTCAAATTTAATTTATACACAACACACGGGGTGCGTGTGGTAATAAAATAACAGATTTGTTGCATAAAAAAGATGAAATTTCCATTTCTTAATAGAACTCCAGAGTTGTCAACGAGTCTAATTTCGTTGAATTCCTAAATAAAAGATAGAATAAATGCTTGATTATTTTATTTGTGTTTAGTTTCAGCACTAACTAAAATGAAAAAAAAAGCAAATACATTGATTGAAGAGGGGTTACAAGATCTACATTTACATATGCATTTTTATAATTTTAGAAAAAAATCTGAGATTTATATAATGTCATATAAAAAACTATCAGCTAAAAGTGTTTCAGTAAATTTTTGTAAGTATGTGTCGGCAAGGAAATAAGAATTGTATAATATTGTATATATTTTAAATTTATCCATAATTGTGCAACAATACAAGACGTAATTCTTTCACCGAGCACTATTTTTTAAATTTTAATTTTTTGCAGAAAAAGGGGATTTACCTTTTAAAATACAATCCTACATCTTAAGAGGAAAGCTCTAAATTTTTTTAAAATTTAAGATACTATTTGCTTTAATACAATATTAAATAAAGCCACGCGACTAAAAAAAAATATCTATTTATTCATATTAAGGCATTACAAAAACATTCTGAATACATTTACTAATACAATATTTAATTTTCATATTTAAAACCTTAAAATGGTTTTTAGAAAAAAAAATTCACTCTCAGAAACAAGAATGAATATAAAGAAGCGCATTCAGAAAGAGATTTAAAAAAAAAAAATAA